>CAUYPK010005851.1:0-24158 GCA_963574355.1 Loris lydekkerianus | reverse complement strand
TACCATCTTTTCAAGCACTTCGATAACTTTCTCACCGGTAGAACCTTTGCCAATCAGGACCTAGCAAAAACGGCCTTCGTTGACTTCATCGAATCCCGAGCACCCAATTTTTATGCCAACGGAATTAATCCACTTGTGTTATGTTGGCAAAAGTGCACTGATTCAAATGGCGCTTATTTCGATTAAATTGAATAAATATTCACTGAGATATTACAGTTTAAAGTAGACTCATAAAAACGGACAAAACTTTTGAAATGACCTTAATAAAATGTGTATACATATTTTTGGCACCCTCTGTATTTAACCAGCCATTATTCCCTAGCTTGCCTTCCTATAATTGCTTGCTACTCCGGAGTCTTGTAGCTGGGGACCATAGAAAGTCTTAGTTTCTTCATTGCTTCCAAAGACAACATCATGCTTATAAAACCTCTAGCTGGTTTCTGAGACATCTTCTAGGCCCCACATTCTGGTGGAACCGCTGACCCACATATACCAGTGGAACAGATTCAACTAGTCTTGCTACCCCCACCTGGACTGCCTGACCACAAGAAGACAATTTCTACACCCCTATGGTTCTCATTTGAACCCAGCCAATCAACAAATCCAATTACCTAGCCTTTTGCCCGGCAAACTATCTTTAAAAACTCTTTCTCCCAAATTCTTTGGAAGACAGATTTGAGAGCTTCCTCCAGTCTCCTCACATGATGCCTGTGATATTTAACTCTTTCTCTGCCGTAACTCCTAAAACAGGCAATCAATCTGGTAAGGCTGTAACACTAAGTACCCCGGAAGGTAGGTAACATCGGGTCCACTTCACAGATGAAGAAACTGAAAGTCAAACAATATGTTACTTGCCCCAAATTCTAAAATACTAAATGGAATAGCAGAGATTTGACCCAAGGTTTGCCTGGCTCTAAAATTTCTCCCAGGAAACTGGGAAGAGAGCAAATATTATTTTAAAATCATAGACACTTGGAGCTTGGAAATCACAGGAGACAGAAGCAAGGGTGGGCCAAGGCCTGGTGGTGGTGCTCTGGGCACAGCTCAGCTGCCACCACTGCCAACTACCACCACAGCAGTTTTGCTTTCTTCTGTTTTATTTTGTTCTTTGTAAGATTCGTTGTTGTTCTTGTTTTGCTTTATTCTTTGCAAGATTCCATTTCACTAAAGAATTATCTGACTGAAAAGAAAAAGCTTAAAGCCAGCAACCATCTCTTCCATTCCCCACCATTGGTCTGTATTATGTAAATGAAAAAAAATGGAGTAATCACATAGCCCAGACTGGGTTTCTCCTGCAGCAGGCCTGGAGGTCTCCTGGGGAGGTTGTTGTCAGATGGAAGCCCTGCAGAGCTGCTGCCTCTCCCTTCCCCAGCCCAGACTTGCCCTACCCACCCTTCACTCACCAATGCTGCAAGTCTGCTTTTCCTGGTGGTCCTCCCCAGGGAGGGTCAGGAGGAAGGCCAGGGGGTGGAAGCAGGCCTCTCAGGGCCCATCAGTCTTTTCTCAAGTGCATCTGCTTTTGCAGGGGACAGTGCTACCACCAGAGGCTTAAAAGCCCATTTGGGACCCCCTGCGGGGTACCTGAGGCTGCCCCACCCCAGGAAGCCTGTGAGTTGCTTGCTTGGTTGATTTTCTGCCTGTGTTCACTTGACTCCACGATGTTGGCTCACTGCTGTTCCCCCACTTTCCCTCCTGATAGGAGGCAGGTCTGGGGACCGAATCAGGCCCTCTCCTCTCAGGTCTCTCTGTCTCAGCCATTGCATTGCCTCCCTGCCCTTCCAGAACTGGGGAGCCTCAGACACCAAGCAGGACCGAAGTTTGAGGCAACTGATTTGACTGGAGGGATTCTGCCCACTGATGTTCCCATTCAGGAGGAGAAGCACCAGAATACAATGGTCTTCTGTAGAATAAGTGACACAGGCCACAGGTAGCACTGTGGCCAGCAGGGACTGTGTCTGTCTGATGGCCAGCGTACAGGATGCAGGCAGGACTCTGCAGCCCCAGGGACAGGCAGCCTGGCTTTTGAGTAGTGTGTTCTGGAGCAAGTCAATTTCTCTTTGGCAGCTTCAGCCTATTTCTCACTCGTTCAAGACCCTTATTAGCAAGTATATGCAATTTATGAACTTGAAATATTTCTAGTTATATAAAGGTGGTTTTTGTTTGTGTTTTTGCTTAACGCAACCATTTTGTTTGCTTCCTACTTAGGTGGGTGTGGTTGTCAGGATTTCAGGAAGGGTCCAACTGGGTACTTCTGTGGGGTTGCAAAAGTCAGAGGTCGGCTGGAGCTGCAGTCATCTGGAGGCTCAGCTCCATTGGACATTCCAGCTGGCCCACTCAAAAGGCTGGCAGTTGATGCTGGCTGTCGGTGGGGGAGCTCCAGGGCCAGGGCCATCACCAAAGTGCCTCCACATGGCCTCCCCAGGTGGCCTGAGCTTCCTTGCAGCATTGCAGTCTTGGGTCATTAGATTTCACCAATGGTAGACCACAGCTCCAAAATCAAGTGTTCTGTCCTGTCAAGTTTATCTTGCTTACAACTCTTTAAAATCTCAACTTAACAAGGTATGAAATAAAGGCCTTTGAAGCATGATAATTGCCATTACTAAAAAGAAAAGTTTATTAATGAGTACAAAATATAAGCTCTGTGCTGCATGGATAGTGCTGAGAGTTCTAGTCTTTTTGGCAACAGTTTTGTGTACTCAAGGGCCTCGGCTCTGACCTCTTTTACTTATACCTTGTTGTTGGAATCTCGTATCTGTCACTCCTTAATAGCTCTCCACAGTGGCTGACAGTAGAAACAGCCAACAATTTCAGCCCTGCCGTGGTCAGACTTAAGAGGAGACTTATTCTCAGCTAGTGGGACATTTGTCTCTTTGTCCTCTTGTGGTCTAGGGTTGGGGGCACCTGAAGGATGATCCTGGGAGTGACCTTGAGGAGGGTGGTCCCGTCTCCTTCACCAAGGGACCATGGAATGGGGTCGTAGCCTGGACACATGTGTCTTACGTCTCCAGTTGTCTTCCTGGGTCCACTGCCACCTGCTGAGCGCCCTCTCGTCCCAACTTCCTGCTCGGGAGGCTGGGATCCTGAGGTCGGCACCCACTGAGAGTCCACATTCGGAGGTCAATTAGGAGGGTGCTGTTGGGGCTGGCTGTTGGGGGAGCACGCACCCTTATTTCCTCCTGCTTTTCTCCCATTCTTCTGGTAATTCTGTGAGTATGATGTGGGAATCCTTTCAACATAGTAATGTCCATTTTACCAGTTGGTAGCAGGAGACTCCCCACCGAGGCCTATCACCTGCTTCTGGGCAACACCCAACCTCTCAGACTGCCTGTACAGTCAGGGACTGTCTGAGGCACATCCTTCTCCAAGTATAGAGGTATAGATGCATCTTGCAAAAGAAACCTCACTATTTCCACACTGAGCCACATTACTAATTTCTCTCTTTCCTTGCAAAGACCTTCAGGTCTCTGCTGGTCATGTTAGTGATGTGTGTCTCTTTTGCCTAGAGATGGACTGGACCTGGTGGGCTTCTGGACCTCAGCCCCTGGGTTCATGGCATTGATGGTGGCAGCTCATGACAACACAGCCTCCAGGATGTGCAGTAATTAGGGAATCAGGCAAGCCTGGGGCTGCCCGGTGCTTTCCGGGGTTCACTTTCTTGGCCTCAGTCTCTTAACTTATCAAGCAAGAGAATTAAACTGGATGACATGCTAGGTTATGCCTCAGTGATGCTGTAAAGCAAATTTATCAGACTTAAAGTCTTCTGCCCAGGTAGGATTAACTAAAGGACAAATGGACCAGCCTGCTCCTCACTATTACCAGGTTTTTGCTCAGTTTTGTCCAACCTGCAGACACAGTCCGCTCTGGTGTGAGCCAGCCAGTTCTGGATCATGGTGGTGCATAATATATACTAACACTCAGCCACACCAGCTTTGAATATCACAGCCAGAGGCCAAGACTCAGAAACCTATCCCAGCCTTCCCTGACCTTTATGGACAGGGCATTCTTCTAAAGGACATGGTTGGCTTAGGGCTCCTTCAAGGACCTGCATAGGCAGAAGATATCCACAAGGGCTGCTGGAGGAGCAGGAGAGATGGCGACCCTGAGAGGTGACTGCAGTTGACAGTCTATATGTGTATGGGACACCCAGATGGATAGTTTTGGCTAAGGGGGAAAATGCAGAAACGGGCAAAAACAGGAACTTAGAGAATCTTATGCAGACTTGACAGCATTAGAATCTGCAGCCTGTGACGGCAGCCCACATGGGGTTACATTAGTAATGTCAAGGCCCCCTCAGGGACTGGGTGGTCACTGTTAAAGGGCAGGTTGCAGTGCAGAATGGTTGCAGTGCTCTACGTTGGAGACAAATGTGGGCCATCAGAGGACAGTGGACAAAGCAAGAATTCTGGTTTCAATTGCCTTGGAGTGAAAAGAAGGAAAAAAAAAAAAAAAACTCAATAAAATACTCTTCCAAATTCCAGAATGTACAGTGGCAGGGAAATGGTCCAGGACTTAGAAGGCGACCCAAGAAAAGGGAGAGACCCAGGAAGCCAGAGGTGCTGGAACACTGTAGGAGCTGGCATGACTGCTGAGGGACTGGCATGCTTCCCATTAGTGCATTTTATGCAGGAGTTTCTCGGTGGAACTTTGTGGGACAATGGAAATGGCCCGTAACTGTGCTGCCTAATGCAGAAGCCTCAGCCACATGTGACTGCTGAGCACTTAAAATTCAGCCAGTGCAACTGAGGGACAGAAATTTCAACTTTACTCAATTTTAATTAATGTACATGTCTACCGGTGGCTACGATATTGAACAATGTATTCCAAAGTTAATGAACAATATTATCTCTTTTATTGAAAGAGGCTTTTAAATAAAAACATATACGTATGTGTTTGTAGCAGCACTGTCCATAACAGCTAAAATAGGCCCAACGTTCATCAACAAAATGGATAAGCAAAAGGTAGCCATAAAATTCAGCCATAAAAAGGAACAAAGTACTAATACCTGCTAGGACATGAATGACCCTTGAACACATTACACGAAACAAGACAAGCCAGACTCCCAAAGCCATGTATCATATGATTCCATATGAAATGTCCAGAATAGGCAAATCCCTAGAGACAGAAAGCAGATTAGTGGATTCCAGGAGCTGGGGGAGGGACAGCTAAGGGGTATAGTATTTTCCTTTGGAGGTAATGAAAATATCTTGGCTGAAAGATGGAATGAACAACATTGTGAACACTGACTGCCACTAATGGTAAATTTAATCTATGTGTATTTTACCACAATTAAACAAACAAAAAAAATGAAAACAAAATGGCTTGGCTTGTTTAGAACACCAGTCACATACACTGGAGCTGAGGGTTTGAACCCAGCCCAGGTCTGCCAAACAACAATGACAACTACAACAACAACAACAACAACAAATAGCTGGGTGTTGTGGCTAGTGCCTATAGTCCCAGCTACTTGGGAGGCTGAGGCGGGAGAATCACTTAAGCCTAAGAGTTTGAGGTTGCTGTGAGCTGTGATGCCACGGCACTCTACCCAGGGCAACAAAGGGAGACTCTCTCAACAAAAACAGAGAGAGAGAGAGAGAACCGATAACAATATCATCTCTTTTTATTCCTTTGGAAAAGGGAGAGGAGCCCCCTGGCCTCCCCAAGGCACATTCAGCCTCTTGCCATTTTGTCCCCCCACCTGAGGCCAGAGGACACACTCAGTGCCCCTGAGCTGTGTTTCTGAAAGGACTGGAAAGTGCTTGGCAAGAACCATACAGTGATCAGGGTGGGAAAAGCTACCCAAGGAGACCCTCCTCATCCTCCCAGAAACACCAGGGGACAACACAGACAGAAGCTTTGTTTGCAACATGCTCTCCCTCCCTGGGAAAGGAGCTGAAAGTGGGGGCTCCAGAGATGCAGGCACCAGGGCCAGATGATTAACACCCCTCTGGCCCTGCCCCCATCAAGGCAAAGTGTGAGCCTAGTAATCAGGCGTGAATACTCTTTGCTCAGACATCAGCTCACCCAGCATTCATCCTGGAGCTCCTAACCTTTCTCAGGCAGTCTGCTGGGAGTCCCGCCTCTCTTCACATCCAAGGTGTCAGCCAAAAGGACAAGGCATCATCATTTTGGGGTGAGCAGCTCAAGAAATGGTTTGGCCCAGAAAATACTCATATGAGAGCATGCTCCTGGCTCCCCAAATCAATATTCATTGTTCAGGCACCTGTTGGGACCACCGCAGTAAAGACCATCCTCCCCACCCACCAAATGAAATCAACTTGAAGTTACTTTGTCAAGAGAGAAAAGCGGCCCCTAGACTAGGACCTAGAGAAAGGGTGAAAGTGGCTCTCGGGGGAAGCACCAAACTCAGAGGTGGACCTCAGAGTCCCAAATTTGTTCTCTGTGCTATTGGCAAGCGTAGGTCCCCCTGCTGTCGTGCAGTCTGCATGTCTGTCAACATGACCAGCAGGCTGGCCCTGCTGCACTCAGAAGGCTTTCGAGTCAGACAGCTCTGAGTGCGTATTTCAGGTCTGCCCCTTGCTAACTGTGCAACCTTGAATACATTGCTCAGTCTCCCTGAGCCTATTCCCACATCTGCAAAATGGGTAGAAGAGAATCGACTTCACACGACTGTCCTGAGTACCAAGTGACATAATGGCCTAAGAAGCCATCAGCACATTCCTGGCCCTTAGTGAGAAGTGCTCAGTTGATTATAGCTGAGATTATCATTATGCACAGTGTCACACAGCTCTAGGTGAAAAAGCAGTTTGAAAACCTGTGGCCTCTTTAACTGGGTGAGCTGGGGAGGCAGCACTGCAGGGAGAAGCCGGGGGTGGAGAGTGTCCTGGCTCTGACACCAGATAAGGTCCACTGTTCTTGACACCAGCTAAATCCCACTGTTTTTTGACACCGCCTAAGTTCCACTGTGTTTTTGACGCCACCTAAGTTCCACTGTTATTGTTTTGTTTTAAATCTTATGTCTCTTCTTGGGTTTGTAAAATAGATCCAGACTATTCAAGAAATGGGCCCCCAGCAATTCAGGAAAGTCTTGAGGTGGGTCCTGGAGGTTTCTTTGCTAATTGTCTAGAATGGGATCCACTCTCTCCAGCCCTCTGTGTGCCAGATCCTGCACCTCTGTGCTCCCCCCACCTCCTCACCTCACTCAGATGATCCACCTTGGACACGCATCTGTGGGTACACCAACCAGCTCACTCTCTGGAGATCCCGTAGGACCCTCCTGCTGGCTTCATCAGTTACAGAAGGGAAAGCGTCTCCTTTCCCACGCCCTATTCTGTAGGACTGGCTGAAGAGCCAGCTGCCCAGCTTGCCCGCCACTGAGGCTGCAATATTTGTGTCCCCTTCAAAATGTATGTTGAAAGGTAATCCCAACCAAACAGAGTTAAGGGGTAGAGCCTTTAGGAAGTGATTAGGATGTGAAGGCTCCTCCCTCATTGATAGGATCTATGACTCAGAAAGAACTGAAGGAAAGTAGCTGGGTTGTTGTTTTTTTTGTTTTTGTTTTTGTTTTTGTTTTGCCCTTTCATCCCTTTGGCCATGTGAGGACGCAACATTCCTCCCCTCCAGAGGACAAAGCAGCAATGTGCAGTCTTGGAAGCAGACAGCAGCCCTCACCAGACACCATACCTGCCCTTAGATCTTGGACCTCCAGCCTCTAGAACTGTGAAAAATAAGTTTCCATCCTTCATAAATCCCCCAGTCTCAGGTATTTCGTTACAGCAGCACAAACAAGACCAAGACACCTACTCTGTCCCTCATGCCACCCATGAGATAAGGATGTTGAGTCAGGTGCTCTGGGAGGGTCCCTCTGGCCTTCTGGTTATTGGTGCACACGGAACTTTTGTTCTTCTTTTGTAAAATGCGACTTGTGAAAGCAGCCCACAGACAAGCGGCTCTAAGGGGATGAGTCACGCTGGGGGAAATGAAACCCCAGATTAATTAATTCTTCTCCAAGTGTCTCCTATTTATGTCACCCCCATTAACCTTTGGGCTGTTGATTGTGAGGACACTGAGCACAGACCTGAAGCAGGATGATTCCTGCCCAAGGCAGCACTGGCTGCCCCACCCCGGAGTTACTGCTGGAAGGGAGAGAACAGGAGCCAGGTTTGGAGACAGGAAGGGCAGGGACCCTCCTGGAGCTGCCTCCTGGGAGTGGGAAATGAGACAGCACCCCGAGGCCTTCCCTAAAAGTACCATCCTGCCACCCCCATGGCAGGTCTCAGGGTCCCTTAGCAGCCAGAGCTCTAGCTGTGCTGTCCATGCAGTAGCCATAGTCACCGTTTACATTTCAGTGTTTAAAAATGAATTCAATTATAAATTCAGTTCCTCAGTAAAATTAGCCACCTTCTGATATGCAGTAGCTGCCATATTGAATAGCACCAAGAGAGAATATTCTTTCACCGCATGGAAATGTGTGCAGCACTCACTGCTTAGAGCATAGATTAGGAGACCAAAGGGTCCCAGGCATCGGAGAGTGCTGAAGGTGGAAGTAACGAGACACCCTGGGGTCACACCACAGGTCACTCTGAAGATGTGCTAGCATAAACCTCCTCTTGGACTCTGATGGACAGAGGAGTCAGGCCATGCTATTGGAGGGGGAGCTGTGCTTAAGGTCAGTATCACAAGCTCCTGACAGTCCCTGAAATCTCAGGCATCTTCCTCCCCCAAGGAGCTCTCTGCAGACTGGGAGTAGGAGCTGATTGGGCACTTTCTGCATGCTAGGAGCTCTGCTAGATGCTTCACATATATTTACTCAATCTTTACAGCAAATCTGTGAGATTGGGCAAGTCACCACCCTTCCCAATGGCTCCTTGGACTCAGGGGCTGCTGAGTTAATATTTGTCAGGTTCTTAAAAGATTGCTTGGAACACCGTTAGTGCTAAACAAGCATTTGTGAAGGAAGAATCCACCTATAATTCAGTATTCCTAGCAAGTCAGTGGCAGAGCAGGGGATGGAATTGGGCCCCTGTCTGCTCTATAGGACTCTTTCTGCTGCCCCATTAGCCCAGAAGCCTGACACGGGGGACGCTGGCTATTTTTTGGACACCCCATCCCATTCTCCTTTCTACTAACACCCTAACTTCCTTTTGCAAAACTGCTGTTTCTTACTGTGGATAGTCTTGGTGACCCACAAACTGAGCTGCCCTGCCTTGCCCTAACCCAGAGGTGAGCGTTAAGCCCCTGGAATTCTCTCTGCCAGTTTTTGATTCCTGAGCTCAGTGGCACAATGTTGGAAAACCCCACAGGAGCTCCCTCACCCCAGTGTCAGTATTTGACAGGGAGTTGATCAGGCTCTACTGCCGGGATCCCCAGAGCTGCCTGCAACCTGTTCTGTTTCTAGCCTGGTTCTCCACCTTCCCGCCAATTGTGGCGAGCAGCAGGGATAGCCATTTATTCTGTTCCCTTTTGGGTAAAACTGGCCAAAGCTGTTTTCTGTGGCTGGCAGTCAAAGAAACTTGACTGATACTCCTTAAAAGGAGCACAAAGTCACAGCCCTGTAAAAGGGAGGAAGAAAGATGGAAGAAAACTGGAGTGGAAAAGAGACTCAGGTCTCAGCTGTGTTTCCATTCCTGGATGATCCCAAATGAATCTTTGTGGAAAGACGGGAGGTATTGAAGAGTGACGTGATGAATTGAACTGGCCCTAATTCGTCACTCCCCCCACGTCCACAGTCTTTGTTGTGTGATATTGCGATTTCTCCCACTAGAGGTGAAGTGTATCTCTCCACTTCTTGAAGTTGAGTTTGCCCATGTGATGCCCTCCTCCAAGGAGACACTGGTGAACACAATGTGGGCAGAGGCTTTTTTGAACTTTCCCTCCGGTGCTCCTAACTGCACTGAGAACAACACGTCCAAGATGTCTGGAACGGATCATGACCCACCCGTATCTGAGAGCCATCCAGTCAAGCCCAACTTCATTCAGCAGAACTCAGCTGACCCACAGCTGACAGACAGAATGAGGGTAAAGGATTACTGTTTTAAGCCGCTGAGTTTTGGGGTAGTTTGTTACACAGCATTTTTATTGCAATAGTTAGCTGATCCAGGTAGACTATACATGAAGGTGCTAGTGTGTCTGAAAAGCAGCAGCACTCATGAGTAATAATGACAGTAACCCTTTATTGAGCCTGCGTCAGGTAGTGGGGATTCATTTTGCATGTGCTATCTCATCTAACCACAGTGCCACTCACGAGGTGGCACTATCATTTCCATTTTGTAGACAAGGATGCTGAGGCTCAGACTGGCTGAGTGACCAATTAACCTCAACAACTAGGAGGTGGCGGTGGGGAGCTTCACAGCCAGCACGCCTGTCTTTGCACACCAGGCTTTTAATGCCCACCACACCCCCATCCCACTGCCTTGCACAGCTCTGGGCACTACCCAGTTCATTCCAAGCACAATACATAGACTTTTAGGCACAGATATTTGATTCTAGGAACTAGTAGAAGGTAATACAAGTGTTTGGAAATGTGTTCCATTTCTCACTAAGAATGGTAGCCAATTGTTTAATAATAGCAAAGAATCATGAATTTCATTTCCTATATTCTGTTTATCCTCGCTATTAAAAGTTATGACCCTTCTATCTTCTGTCTTCATCCCTCATACCAGTCTATTGTAAAGTACTACTGATTTTCTTACCTCCTAATTATCTTGTCTGTCCGCTCATGTCTGTCTGCAGCTCCCTCATCTCTTTCTCCTAGATTATGCGATCATTGCTTTTGGGATCTCCTATTTCCAGACCAGTTCCCCCTAATTCATTCTTCTCCCTGCAGCACAGTGATCTTCCTAAACGCACATCTGACCCACTCCTCTCTCTGTTTAAAGCACTTTAGTGATGTCTCATTACTTTAAAAATAGTGACAAATGGCCTGCATGCGACCTGCAGCATCCTCAGCACCTTCTCTCACCATGGTCTCTTCCCTACTATATTCCAGACACACTGCATATTCCGCTTTTCCTCAAGTGTACTGAGCTCCCCTGCTTCCTCTGACCACAGGACCTTTGCACGTGCTATTCCTCTGTGACATTCTTCCTCCCCTCAGCCCTTTCACCTAGTTAGCTTTTAGTCATCCTTCATATCGCCCCTTGATTATCACTTCCTTTAACCTGCATCTCCTTCCCCAGACTAGTCTTCCTGTTCACATCCCCTCCAGAATCCATGTCCTTCTCCTGTGTAGACCTGTGGTAGCTGAAATTTGTGTATTAGTGTGCGATTATTAGATTATGGCTCCTCTTCCCAGCTGGGCCAGTAGGGTGATGAGGTGAGGGACCTGTTTGTTATTACTTCCTCTACCTGCAGCCCTGGTATACTACCAAGGACCTAGAAGTGCCTGACAAGTAGCTGTGAATGAATGAATATTCTAATCCTCCTCCCACCTCCATTACCCTCATACTTGCCCTTTCTGCAGCCTTGGGCAGTGGCAGTGCCATTATTCCAGTTCTCAGGCTAAAAATCCTGGAATCACTCTTTTTCTCACATTCTGTATCTGGTTTCCCAGCAGGTCTCATCAGCTCTACCTTCACCAGAATTCCAGAGATTCTCACACCTTCCATTGCCCAGCTCAGCCCAAGGCATCCTCATCTCCACTTGGAATGTTGCAGAAGATTTCTAACTGCTCTTGCTCATCTGCTATCTCTTCTCAGCACAGCATCCAGAGCCACCTTGCTAAGGCATCAGCCAGGTCATGTGCTCAAACCATGGCCTAGCTTCCATCTCAGATGAAAGCCTAGTCCGTGCCCAGCCCCCTTGCCTTCAGGCCCTGACTTCATGTGCTGCTGCTCTCCTCACCTCCCTCCTCTGCTGGCTGCTGTCCTCACTGTGCCACTGCCCTGCCACAGGGCCTTTGCACATGCTGTTGCATCTCCCTGGAATGCTTTTTCCCTAGGCAGCGGTTTCTCAGCCTTCCTTGCTTGCTTCAAGTCTTTACCTAAAATTCACCTTCTCAGTAAGGCCTTTCCCAGCCACCTGGTTTAAAACTCAGCCCTACTCCAACACTTCAATCCCCTTCCCACTTTACTTTTTTTCTTATTACTTATCACTTTCTAAGATAACATACATTGAAGTGTCTACCTTGTTTGTTGACTGTCTCCCTCTTAGAATACAAGCTCTGGGAGGATGAGGATTTTATCTTTCCATTCATTGCTGCATCCTCAGTGCTATGCCTGACACATAGTCAGTGCTCAACAAATATTTGTTACATGAATCATTGAATCCCTATCAGCTGGCCCACTGATTCCCGGGGAACAAGGTATCACTTAGCTGTAAAGAGCTTTTTATTTCACACCTGATTTGGCTGCTGGAGACCCAGCCAACCAGGAGGTGACAGGCCACACCATGGCCAGTTTCCTCTTGCTCCCTGCGACTTGAAGTTCCATTCTGCAACCAGAAACCAGATTTAAAGCTAGTCTCCATAAGGCAGGTGACACTGGCTCACATGGGGAGACAAATGATGGGTATCTGGACCTCTCCAGAGAAAGGTTTGACTGAAGGAATGAGAAGGGTGGCTTAGGTTACCTGGGCAAAGAAAGTAGAGTGAGAGGAGCAAACTCTAGGCAGAAAGGAGAGCGCCGGGGCAAGGAAGATGCATGCCTCTGAGGTCGCGGCTTTGCTGAGGCCAGAGTTGGTCAGTCAGGGCGTCACGTACTCAGGCTACAAAGTTGGGAAAATGCAGATTAGAAAACACGTCCTGAGAAACAGTAACTGGGTCTGGGGAACTGAAATGTAAGAGTGGGTGCAGGTCCAAGGGAGCCAGTGGAGGGAGCTGACGGTGTGTGGAAGGAGGACGGAGAGGTGGACAGGCTGGGAGTGAGGGGCTGATATCATGGGCTGGGCGTCAGCAGGCCCACACCACAGAAGGCCTGCCCAGGGCTGGGAAGTGGCGGAGCTGGCTGCAGGCCAAGCCCTCTGGGTATGTACCTTGCATGACTCAGCTCCTGGGGGACCAGGCAGCAAAACAGGCTTAGGGTACTGACCCTGCCTCTGTGTCTCCATGGCATCCCCAAAGTAGCTGACCAGGCAGCTCAGAGGACAAGAGATGCAACACATGGGTTTGAATTTTTCTCTGCCACTGATGCAGGGGGATCTTTGTCACCCTCTGTTTTTGGGGCCCTGGACTACTCAACCTGGGCTCCTCCATTTCCTCCCATTCCCTGACATCCCAGCACCCAGGTGCCTGCCTAAAGTCATGGAGCACGAAGCCTGTCCTCTGGGTAGAGTGAGGAGGACGCAGGAAGGCTGGGGTGTGCTAAGGGAAGCGGCGGGAAGAAAGGCCCCGCATCTTGGGCCCATGAAGAGATTTCTGCTCCTGTGTGAACTGGGCTTTAAAAGATTCCTTTCGTGATGGTGGCATTTGCCGGGAGCTCCACCAAAGCATCTCACAGGGAGCCTGTCGGAACTGTACGGGGAGCCCTGTGAACCAGGCTGTGGGTTAGCAGCCAGGAGAACCCCCTCCCTGTACAACACGCAGGCTGAGGTGGACCAGGAGAGTCGGCTCACGTGAAAACCCCAAGCCCTCCAGGCCCATCTACAGGGGAAGTAGATAAGGAAATACCCTGAGAAGAGATAATGGTGACCCCAACCCAGATGCCAGGTCAGGTTCCCGGGATGATGGCTGGATCCTGGGTATAGGGGTGGTTCTGGCACAGGCTGAGTGACCTGGGGGGCAAATCACTTCCCCCTCTGGGCCTCCTCTTTTCCGCCCTTAAGAAGTTGTAAGTTGGCAGCCCATGGGCCCACTATAGCCAGTCGACATTTTATTTGACCAGCAATGCATTGACATTTCACCCAAAAATCTGGATTTCTGGCTTTTTTTTTTTTTTTTAATCAGAAGACCTGGCCGCAATGGGTCTAGCTCTTGCATGCAGTCACTGGCAAGGCTGGTGGCACGTCTGCTTTGGATGAGGGCCATGTCCTGGAGTTTGCCACCCTGTCCCTGCTGCCTGCCACCCTGCAGCTCCCAGACACACTGGCCCAGAAAGCTTAGAATGCATCCTTTGGACCACCTGGACCCAATTGCTAACTATTAACACTCATGAGCTGTGTGACCTTTGGCCAGTCATTTAGTCTCTCTGTGCCTCAGTTTATTCATCTGTGAAAGGGGAGCACAATAGCGCCTACCTGTAGGAATGGCATGAGGATGAGTGAGGGAAGGACCGAGGAGGATGCCGAGGACATCTTCACCTGCCCCTTCCAGCCACCTCCCAAGACCCTAATGCTCCCCAACTTACTACTCTGAGCAGTTAGCTCAATAGGATCCTCTGCCCCAGAGAAGGTGATGAGGGGTTTTAACATTTATTTGCTCTGTTTACACATAAACATGCATTCTCCCACACCGCATGCTCACACAAGCATGCATCCGCACACGTGCATAAACACATACGTGTGCACACAGGACATATGCCCAGACACACACACTACAGGGTCAGAAACCAGTCTCTGCAAATCCTCAGCAGGAAATGGCATTACTATCACACAGAACAATTGGGATTTGCAAAGCAGATGATTTTGTTTTGTAGGAAATACCAAGAAAGTGTGGCCTCTGATCCAGGACAGACCTCCGTGTCTCCCTTGTGCTGTTCTTGGGGAGAGCTTCTCATCTGGCCAAGAGCAGCAAGAGCAGAGGTAGGATGGGTCTCCTGGTACAGAAACTCCTGCATGACGGATGGAAGGAAGGGCCTGGTTTTCTCTTCCCTGGAGAGGGGCAGGGATGGATCCCGGGGAGTAGATTCCTGGAACATAAAAACAGTCGGCTATTTTCACCTCTAATTTTCAGACTCTATAGCCATTGTGGGAAGTGTCATGTTACATATACGTATATGTATATACCAGAAATATAATACATAAAACATACTTATATACCCATGAGATACTTATAAACATGTACATAATACTTATATACTTCATATATAGTACAGACATGTTGCATGTGTGTCTATATGCAGTGCTCATGAAGTGTACCTGTTTGAGGCCTCTTTGTCAGCTCTGAAGTTGCATTCTGTTCTCCTGCAAGCCCGGGACACTCACAGCCCCAAACACAGAGCTGAGCATCTAGGAAGGGCTCACACAACCAGAGCTGTCATTGCTTTCCACAGTATCTCTGTGGAAGTAGGGACAGACTCCAGGACACCCCAGTGAGACAGGTCAGTGCCAGACCAGGCAGGACACCAGCAAATTATCTCCACGGTTCCACCATGATGAGGCACAAACCCATGCAGGGCTCAGGCCCAGCTCTCTACAGGGAACGGACACTGCAGCCGTGGAAATGTAGCCGCAAATGTGTGTTTGTTCGGGGTTGGAGGTGTGGTGCTGAGCTTTAATTATAGTTTACAATTACTGTTTGCCAGTTTGCATTTTTTAATTAATATTAAATCATAGCTGTGTACATGAATGCGATCATGGGCACCATACATTGGTTTTATAAACAGTTTGACACGTTTTGCATTTTATCCTGTTGAACCGTGGTTACTATTCCCGGAGGAGGGAGCACGCCTTCCTCATTTCCTCTGAACTGGTGTAACAAAGACTCAAAGGCCGGGACTGCCAGGAGGAACAATGATCGCCCAGTGTTCTCTCTTCTAAATAATCTTCATGCATTTGAATTTCACATTTTCTTTCCAATTGGAGATGCAAGTTAGTCTCCCTGCTAACAAAACACTTTCTTCATCCTGCACTGAATCCCTCAGCAAATCCTCAAATATCTTTGCAAATCTCAAAGATATTAAGGCATTTAACTTTTTTTTTTCATTTAGACCTTTGGAGTAGGCTGTGACTAGAATAATTTCAGAGGTAAAACCTGTCGACTGCATAGAAAATCAAGGAAACTTCCTGTCACCCTGGTAGCTGAGCTGATAACTAATTACTTATAGATTTTAAGTCAAATTTGAGAAAGATAAATATTTAAATAAAACGTATAATCATTTAGAAATACCACTAAGTGTTTTGTAACTATGGTGTTGAAAGGAATCATTGCTCAGATGGTGCACTTCGTCATCTGTAATGGGCTGGGCAGGGAGGAGGCGAGCTGCAGGGAGACGCTGGATTGTTCTTGCATTATTTCTCTGTGTGTGTGTCTAGTACAGGTGTTTAAATAAAGACATTTAGGGTGATGTGATGCTTGGAAGAACTGAGCCCTGATCCCAAGAGCCGAATTTATCAGAGGAGCTTTCAACTTTATCCTCACATACCCAGTTCTGTTCTGGGCCGGGGTACCTGGCAGCAGACCCCAAAGCCAGAAGTGGGGGCTTTGCTGGGGCCGGAGAGGTGGTATGGCCCGGAAAGAGGCAACAAGGCCCCCAGAAGGGCCTGGGACAATTCCTGGCATATCGCCAAATCACCAAACATCACCCCGCCTTTCTCCCACTCAGCCTGTCTCAAAGTCTGGACATTTTCTTTTCCAAATATCCTCATGCACCCCACTTTTCTTTTTTTTTTTTTTTTTTTTGCCTTTTGTTGCTTTTAATGTTTTAAAACTCTTCACATAGAGTCATTCTTTTTCTCTCTGCACCATTGAACTTAGCCACAGACACTGCCGCACCTTACCCTTCGACGTGCACTGGACATGCTTGGAGGATACAAACGTCCTCCTGTTGACCCGCCGCAGACGTCTCAGGCAGTTAACATTCACCCACTACCGTCACCTCCATGTTACAAGCTGTCCCCAGATGTCTTTTGTAGCATTTTGTTCCCCTTCCATCAGTCCAGGATCTAGTCGAGTTTTGACCATGACATTTGGTTGTTATGTTCCTTCGGTGTCTTTTAATCTAGAACACCTCTCTCTCCCCTGCGTCTGTCTTTCATAACACTGAGACTGGTAAGGATTTCAGGCCAGTTGTCCTATAAAATTTCTTACATTTTTGGATTTTTCTGATTGTTTCCTCATGATTCGATTCTATTGAAGCACTTTTACCAAGAACATTACATAGGTACTGGTGCTGTTTCCTATTGCCTCCCATCAGAAGACACTTTTTCTTCATGTTCCATCACGGGTGATTCACTTGGTTAGAGTCAGGCTGCCAGGTCTTGCCATTATAACCAGTTCACTTTCTCACTTGCTGATTAATAAACTCTGTGAGAGAGAGAGAATGTTTTGCCCACCAACCCACGAATGGACTAGCAAATTGTGGTACATGTATACCATGGAATACTATACAGCCTTAAAGAAAGATGGAGACTTTACCTCTTTCATGTTTACATGGATGGAGCTGGAACATATTCTCCTTATCAAAGTATCCCAGGAATGGAAGAAAAAGTATCCAATGTACTCAGAGCTCTACTATGAAGGTAAAGTATAGCTTTCACATGAAGGCTACAACCCAACTATAGCACAAGACTATGGGGAAAGGACCAAGGAAGGGGAAGGGAGGGGGGAGGTTTGGGCGGAGGGAGGGTAATGGGTCGGGCCACATCTATGGTGCATATTTTTATCTATAAAAAAAAAAAATCTTTGGTAGAAGCATCTTTGAGTTTTCTCTGAACACAGAGGTGGAAAACAATTAGTTCTCCTTTCCTCTTCACTCTGTAAATAGTGACAGAAGTGCATAGAAAAGTGAGGGTGGAAAAAGAGGCTGAGTGAAAAAGATAAACAGAAATTAGAGAAAATGAAATGTGGAAATAGTGCAATGTAGCTGTAAGACCAGTGGTACTGTTCCTTAAAAGGCCAAAATAGTATCACAAAAGGTAAACATACAGGTGAATCTATCACCTCAAAGGAGAGATTTCCAGCCCTAGCTCAACCACTTACAAAGCATATTCACCAAAATAATTTTGACTAACAACAGAGTTAGCCCAGAGATGAGAGCAGGCAAGGATGTGCAGTCATTTTAGATAAGATGGAGACATGGTTTAGGTCTGGTGTGGGACGTGGGAAGGAGAAGGACCTTAGAACTTTCCAGAAAAATAAAAATTCTTCATTTTCTCTCTGAGAAAGATAATCAGTGGCCTTGGTTGCAGGTATTATGTAAAGTAAAAGACTAAAATATAACCAACGAAGGAAACAGAAAGTGCTCCTGGGAGGGCTGAAAAACTGCCTTCCCAAGCTCCAGAGAGCATTGGTATATCAGATGAACATTCAAGGCCCAGGTCTGTCAATCCTACTCCCTTTGGAGGCAATGGTTTTTTTTTAAATGCATCTATGCTATATTTAAATGAGCAAAACATATCAGCCTCTCTTCAGAATTTACAGCTGGAAAACAGCTGAGGGTTTTTCTACATGAAAATGACAAATGGCAGGGTTTGTCATTTAATATGTGCCATTACCTTAATCTGACTGAAAGGAAGGTGATTTGCATCAATTAATTGACTACATTTAAAGTCTGTTCTAATATTCCCTACACGACAAGAACCGCTAGCCTGTAATATATTAAATGGGCTGCGGGCAAGAGGAAAGAGGAGGGCTTCCTGTAGGGTCTTCACCGGAGTTGTCCTCCTCACTTTTCTTCTCTCACAGTGAGCTGGGACAGAGCTCGTCTCAGATTGAGGCAGGTTGTGGTTGTTATTCTGCGTGTGGAGACCAGGAATTTTAGCAACAAGACAGATGGCTTTGACTGAGCACTTAACATGTGCCAAAGATTGTCCTTAGGATATGGTATCCGTTACCTCACTTCATGCTTAAAATAATTTTATCTGAAAGTGGGCACTTTTATTACCCCTAAGTGAAAGATGGGTAAACTAAGCAAAGAAAAGGATTTAAAAAATAAGAGAAAAGAATTGAGAAAAACCAAGGAGGCATACAAGTTCAACCTAGAAAGTACCCTGAAGGTTATTTAGGCCAGCAGTTCTCGAGCTAGTGGCAATTTTTGCCTCCCAAGGGACATTTTCCTTTGTCTCATGTGGGCAAAGGGAGAGGCCATTAGCGTCTAGTGAGTACAAGCCAAGAATGCTACAAACATCCTACAATGTGTGAAACAGCTTCCACACCAAAGAATTACCCAGCCCCAAATATCAATAAAGCTGAAGCTGAAAAACTCTAACTTAGGTGAATCCTTTTATTTTACATAGGAGGACATGGAGATCCAGAAAGGCTAAAATATAGAACTTAGGTAAGTCTCTTAACTTCTCCAAGTTGTCATCATAACAACTCTAAAGTAGGGATGATAATGGTAAGCACTTCATTGCTAAGCTAATTAAAGTGTTGATGTACATCGGGTAGCACCAAGGCTGGGGCACGTTCAATCCTAGTCGGTGACTGGGCAATTTGCCCACTAGTTAGTTTTAACTTCCAGCCCAGATCCATGACATCTTTGTAGGACTTAAAAGAGTGCCACCAGCAAATACTTCTCCAAGATACCCACACCTTCTTCTAGTCTAGTCTAACTTTATCTTCCTCCATCAAGAAATAGAACAAAATAATACCCAGCCTGCTAACTGAATGACATTTAAGCAAAATATGAGATTGCAAGCAAGACCAACAGAAAGCAAGAGAAATGGTGAGGGAGGAAGACTGAAAGGAAAGTGAAGAGGCGGAATACTGACATTCCAAGGAATCAGGGAGTGGTGTAGGTAAAGCCAGCAGCTGCATCTGGGGACGTTTAGTTGAGGGCAGGGCATGCTGGGCACTAACTGGCAGGTCAGTCTCCTGCTTATTTCTCTACTGGTTGACACAGCCCCACACAAAATGCAGGGCAGTTCTTTGCATTTAGGAGACAAAGCTGGGGACACCATGTAAATATAGACTTCCCCCAATGGACCAGAGTGCTAGTTACCATCCTTCCTGGAGAGAAAAAGACAAAAATCACTGTGGCCCCCTGACGGGTGTGCTAAAGCAAATATCTGAGCAACTAACTACTGGAAAAAACAGACTTTCACTTTGATCTCAGGCTGAGGCTGGAAGCTGCATTTTTCTGATTACGCTGCATTTTATCCATTCCCTTGTTGATGCCAAACCACATTTTTTCTCTATTAGAATAGAGGCCACATTTTATTCTAAGCAGCTTTTCTTAGAGATATTTTTTTCTTTTTCCTAACCAGTGCTCAGTTCGAATAGAAAGCTTTCTGATATAAAATCCGAAAGTAATGTCAGGCCTTCCACAGCTGGTAACCCTGTGCTTCCCCCTGAAGCTACACTGAGCACAGCAATTTGAGCCCAGAGAAAGCTCCTTCCCAGTAGTGTTAGGGATGTGATAAGTTATTCAGAGGAGTCCACACAGGAAACAAGAACAAAACTGCCTAAACCAGACCTCTGCAGATATTCAGTATAGCACTTGCCATTACATGTATTTTCTCAAGGAAATTACAGACACAGTGAACAGCTAATAGATGCGTTATTCCTTTCTTTTGGATTATCAACAGTTATTTCCAATGCCATTTTATGCAGAAGGCAGGCTAGGTGCTGCAGTGAAAAAGTGATGTTCTAGCATTTGCAGTACAATTGATTTTTTAGAAGAAAGCCAAGCAAGGGAGGAAAGCACAATGGCAAGGCCAGGGAAAAGCACAAACAACCCTCTAGTAGCAATTTCTGTTCCTACATCAATAAGAGATAAAAGAAGATTAGTAAGAAATTCTCATAAGATTGTGGCATGCTTAAGAGTTTTAATTTACAAGTAGAGATATGAATAAGAAGACTCAGGAAAGGAACTTTGACTTTAAGTACTTACAAGTAGCACCTGCTAACACATACTTGGTATTAACAATGAGCTAGACAGTATGTGAAAGCATTTTACATGTATCATCACGTTTATTCCTCACAACAGGTAAGTATTAATACTATTGTTATCCTCCTTGTGAAGGAAAGGAAACTGAGGCACAAAGAAGTTAAATCATATTGTGTGTTGAGTACCACAACAAGGGTTTATAGAACTCTTAAGGGTTGTTCATAAATATTTCAGTTCTTTTCCAAGGCCCAAGATAGAATTGTACTTCCACTCCCTTTTAAATTAAGCCTGGCCTTGTGGCTTGTATTAGCCAAGGAAATACGTAGGTGAGTCAGTGAATAACCTTGAGGTAGAATCTGGAAGAACCATGATTCATCATGTTCTCTTTGCCTGAGTTTGGTGATCACTGGAGAATGCATCAGAATGGAGTTTCCATCATGAACCAGGAAAGTGAATAGCACACACAAAGTGAACAGAAGTTCAGAGAATGGGTATATCAGTGCAGCGAAGTGTTTGGGGCCAAGGCCATTGGGTTGGAAGAAGGGGAGGAATCTGTGCTAATGAACTTGAGTCAAAAGAAGAATTTGACATTAGGTTCTAAAGTAGCCCTGAAAAAATCAGCAATGCCAGTTGTTTTCTAAGAGGCTGTGTGTACTCTTATCTTTGTTTCTCTCGCCTTTCACTATCTATTTCTCAACTCTTCTGCTCTTCTGCTTGGGCAGATCCATCTGTCCTGCCCTTGGAAAGGCTCTGGGTCATGTAGTTCAGGTCACTGTGAGACAGAATCTGTGTGGCTCACATGGTTTCTCTTTGTCCAGGCATAAACCTCTGGTCCCATTCCTGAGAAGGAGAGTATCCCATGGAACACAGGGGAGTCTAAGCCAAACCTTCAGCAAGAATCGGGTAGGAGAAGGATATTTGCACTGGGATGTTTATCGCAGCTCAATTCACAATTGCCAAGACGTGGACTCAACCCAAGTGTCCATCACTTCATGAATGGATTAATTAACTATGCTATACATATACAGTGGAATATCACTCAGCCCTAAAAAGATGGAGACTTTACCTCTTTTGTATTTACCTACATGGAGTTGAAGAACATCATTCTTAGTAAAGTATCACAAGAATGGAAAAACAACTATCTAATGTACTCAATACTAATATAAAACCAACAGATAAACAACTACCCCTTCACATGAGAGAAAGACAAAATTAAATTAAAGTATGGGCCAGAGGAAGAGGAAAAGGGGAGAGGGGAGGAGTGAGGGGAGGTTGGTAAACTCTCACCTAATGTGCACAATGTAAGGGTAGACAGCACAAACCCAGGGTGAAGGGCTCAACTACAACTTGAACTTTACCTAACAAATGCAAACAATGTAACCTAATCTTTTGTATCTTTATATTAATCTGAAATTACAAAAAAAAAAACATAGTGTAATAGGTTGTTTTTATAGCAGGTTCATTGAAGGTAGTGTAATGGGTTTTGCATAGCATCCTAGTAAGCTTATAAAAAGAAAATATTTCACACAAATTTCTGGCTCTTAGAGACTCACTCTGGTTCTCCATAGGACCCTCTTGCTACTCTAAGGGCCCAAACGCCATCGCTTCAATCCTCCATTCTAGAAATTCATCTGGGGTTTGCTACCAAGCTTACCAATGGCAATTTATGAAAGGAACCCTTTTGAAATTTGGGACATTTCCTTGACCCCTGGTTTTCTTCTTGGTCTTGTTTTCCTTCACTCTATGGTCTTTACATTAAGATGTTAACATTATAAAAAAATCTCAGGTATCATTCATAATCTTCCCTTTTGGTAGTAGAAAACAGCCCATATTTGAAAGTTGCCCCTGATAATAATAGAATGTGTATACACACACACACACACACACACACACAAGCACACCTATACATACAGGGTGGGCATAAAGTTCGTGTGCAATTTACTATGTTAAACTATTTTCAAATTGCACACGAACTTTACATCCACCCTGTATGTGTGTGTGTGTACTTTAATCTTCTGATTCTTCCTCTGATTATTAGAACAGATTCATTCTCTGAGGACTTTCCATCCTCTAAGCGATTCTGGGCTGAGTCCCTCTCTTGGTAATTAATGAATTTATAATATGGAGGTAGTAGCTGTTGGTCTTGTCCATAATCCTTCGACCACACATGACCACAGTCAGCAGAAAAAAATAACTCTCTGGTTCATCATCTACTGGATTCAGGAAAGTGGCCAGCTGCGTGGACATTTCTATGAGGGCTCAAGTTTCTGCATGTTGTGAGCAATTCAGGGAAAGTGCAAGGTAAACAGAAAGTGCCCTTCACTGAACGCAGACTAAATTACGAGCCATAATCTTCCAGATAGCCTGCTACCATTTGGTTTATCTCTATGACAAAATATGTCCGAGGATCCGAGGATGATTGGTTTGGAAATAGTTGTTCTTTCATGTGTCTTACGTTATTTTTTTTTTTTTTTTAACTCAAATGGTTGAGAGGAGAAGTGGAAAGAATTTTCTAACAATGCTATTTCCTATCTGAATTTCCTTCCCGTCAGGATTTTCTCTAAGTTACTCTGTCCACAGCCACACACACGTCCCAACTCAACGGTACTTCCTTAGCTTCTTAAAATAGTTGTAATTACCTTTTATTATTAACTTCAATTTACAGGTCTTCTCTTCCTATTTGTAACTGTTGATTCTTCTCTTAATCATCATGCACTGTTTTTTTTTTTTGTTTTGTTTTCTTTTTAATTTCTCTTATGCCTTATGCCTTTTATTCTATTTTTCCTCTACGTAAAAGTTATGGTCTATATTATACCAGCCTGTGGGAATAAGTGCTATCATCTTTATGTCTATGGCCCAATTGAAAGGGAATCTAGGCACAAACTCCAGACTTTCCCAGGGGTCCCCTCCCTAAACACCTTTCAGCTTCTCTAGACCTTGTCTCCTCAGCTCCTCCCTGCTCATATCTGTGGGGAGAACTCACTCTCTGCTGCAGGGTTAGGCTGGTTTTCATCTCACAACACCCCACCCTCAAACTTCATCAGCTTCCCCTAAACACATATGGAGAGTAAAAACTGTGTGTTCTGTGCAAACATTGCTTGTAGAAAAGACCCATAGGCATACATCTTTCTGGGAAGCATTGTGTGCCAGCTGCTTGTACTTAGGATTCCCCAGCCGCTGTCGCCCCTTCCAAGTCACCTCCCACCACACTGCCTTGATAGCCCTGAATCTGCCCTCCTCTGTTTCTCTTCCTCCGAAGGTCCCAAGATGAGAAAATTTTCAATTTATCTACAGGCAAGTGTTTCCCACAAGATACATCCACAGGCAGAATGGCCAAGTCAGGATATGTGTTAGTGCAGGGGTCAGGGAGCCACTGGGCTGGGGCCTGCACTGCTCTCCAGCCTTGAAGAAGCTTGCTGCTGAGATGTGTCACCATCCCGATCCCTTCCCCCCCATCCTCACCCTGCTACAGGGTTGACTGCAGAGTGGGAAGGAAAGTGTTGTCCTTTCTACCCACTCCTGCCTTCTCCTTTCCTTAGAAGCCCGAGGCAGGTGGCAGCT
>CAUYPK010005850.1:0-16658 GCA_963574355.1 Loris lydekkerianus | reverse complement strand
ACATGTACACCATGGAATACTATGCAGCCTTAAAGAAAGATGGAGACTTTACCTCTTTCATGTTTACATGGATGGAGCTGGAACATATTCTTCTTAGCAAAGTATCTCAGGAATGGAAGAAAAAGTATCCAATGTACTCATCTCTACTATGAAGCTAAATTATAGCTTTCATATGAAGGCTATAACCCAATGATAGCACAAGAATATGGGGAAAGGGCCAAGGGAGGGGGGAGGTTAATGTGGAGGGAGGGTAATAGGTGGGGCCACACCTATGGTGCACCTTAGAATGGGTACAGGCGAAACTTACTAAATGCAGAATACAAATGTCTTCATACAATAACTAAGAAAATGCCATGAGGGCTATATTAAACAGTTTGATGAAAATATTTCAGATTGTATATGAAACCAACACATTGTAACCCTTGACTGAACTAATGTACACAGCTATGATTTAATAAAAAATAAATAAATAAATAAATTGAGTTTTGATAAACAGCCTAGTGCAAATGTTCTTATGGTAAAATGATTTTTTTTTTGCTTCTGGGTTTACAATCACCAAAATGTGGAAACAATCTAAATGCCCACCAACCCAGGAATGGATTAACAAGCTCTGGTATATGTATACCATGCAGTACTATTCAGCCACTAAAAATGATGGAGACTTTACATCTTTTATACTAACCTGAAGGGAGGTGGAACACATTCTTAGTAAAATATCACAAGAATGGAGAAGCAAGAATCCTTATGTCCTCAATTCTAATATGAAGCCAGTAGACGATATAATACACACCCACATAAGTGAAAAACTCAAATCAATCCAAGTTGAGGGCAGGGGAATAGGGATCAGGGGGAGTAGGGAATGGGTGCTCCCACTTAATGGACAATGTTAGGGTGTATGGCACATCTTTGGGGCCAGGACACAACAATAAGAGGGACTTTACCTAACAAATGCAAACATTGTAACCTAATTCTTCATATCCTCAATTAAACTGAAACAATTAAAAAAAAAAAAAAAAAAAAAAAAAACAGAAAACATCAAAAGATAAGCTTTGTGACAGTCCTTTGGTGATCAAACCCAGTCCCCCAACCAGGCCACCTTCTGCCTGAAGCAAAGAGCAGGCTACTCAGCCATGCAGGAGTGCTCAGTGGGGTAAGCTCCAAAGACACATTGTGGTTTGAACAGAAGGCGTAGAGTCCTCTGAGACACCCAAAGTGATAAGTTTATTGGGAGTTATTGCCTAGATTTTGTGGAAATTAATTGACAGCAGTAAAGGAAAATCAGAGGGCTTTGGGAGCTCTGCTTGGAGGACCGTGCTGGGGACATACAGAATCAGAAAATGTTCTTCCCCATCACCTTCTGATTTGCCATCCTAATGATTAATACATTATCTCTTTATATGCTTATTTCTATTACATTTTCCCAACTTTAAGTAGCAAAATCACAATAGAGTAGCTTAATGTGATTGGTCATCAGCTTCTTTTGTGATCTTTGCTCTCTCTCTGATACTGCCTGGTTACCCTTTTTTCATTTCCTACCTTTTTTTCTACTATTCACCCAACTCAGACCCTCTTTACTTCACAGCTCCAGCAACTCGTCCTCCTTTAGGGCTAAATCAGGCCCTTTTATTGATAATAGGATAATAAGTACTATTGGTGAGAAGAAGCAACAAAATCTATTAAGCTGCTGTCTGATCTCTCCTGTTTCACAAGCTCATCCTGCACACCATACTATGCTGAGTCTCACCTGGTTTACACTGTCTTGCATTTCTTCATGATGTGTGGGCCCCAACTGCTTACCTCTACAGACCTACTGAACTCCTCTTACTCTTCCAGATCCAGATAAGATGTAATTCCTCCACAAACCTACTATGTCCATTCCATTCCACAATAATCACAGGCTTTCTCACTTTCATGGAAAAGAGGTGTTATGGAAACTGCCTGGCACATAGCTGTCAGTCATTTATCACTGTGAAAAAAAGAATCGCCTCACATTTTAAGTCAGTATTACAGGTTACAATGTTATTTTGGGGTCATTATTCTCAACTATATTATAATCTTAAGAGCAGAAGATTTCCTCCCTTTGAAGATGAAGACTGAATAAATGAATGCTTAATTAGTCACTAAGTTAATGCTCTTTCTCCTTATCTGTTCCCATCCTGAAGGAGTGATTAGCATGTGGCATTACTCTCTATCTTATAAACTGTATCAGTACTTAAACTCAGCCCTTCCAAAGCCCTTTAGATAATTTCTCCAGTCAAAGAAGAAACTGAAAACATTGACATTTTTCTCACTGCTTCCTGCAGAAATATTGATTATCTGTCAGCTCTTGGACTGTGTTATATTGGCTGAATAATCATCCCACTGGGGGCTATTTCTCTATGTTTTATAGTACAAATAGCACATTGCAGGTGTTAAATATTGTTATGATTATTGAAACAAAAACAGTAAAGTCCCTTATATTTCTTCAATAAAAAGAAGCCTAAGAGAATTTTTGTGTCTATCCTGGAGCAAACCAACAACAATTGCTGGTTGCAGGTCTTTAGTTAAATCTGAATTGTCCAATGATTATTAATAAATATTTCATTAATGTATTTTCCCTCTATCATAGTAAGATAAATGTTTGCTATAAACATGACTAAAAATACATGCATAGGGGAAAATTTTGAATGCAATTCTAGGAATAAAAGAGAATGTTCAAAAATTTGCATAAAGTTATTTAAACTGCCCAAACTTTGGATGGAAGATAGAAAAGAATTCAAAGAGAATATAAAATTGATTGTCCCTGCTGAAGACAGGTACTAGTGAGGGTTTTTGTTTTCTGTTCATACACACCTTTTGTGTATTTTCCAAAATTTGCTTTAATAATTATATATTTGGTTATCAGAAAAATATAAGTAAATATAAACCATTTTTTAAATCATAACTAATAGAAGAAATGGTACTTTACTTTTTTGATCTCAAAATTGTTCTTGCATCCCCAATGCTAAGAAAGCAAGATATTGAGAACTTCCATATAAAGAAATTACCAGATACTTGCTCAGAATTAGGAAAATACTACCTCAGTGTGACCACCACACAACACCACCACGGTCCCAACCTGCCTTACAAAGGTGACTAGCATTATTGTTCAGTGTTTGGGGTTTGTATACTCTGGAGCTTACTTCAATGACTTTTTCTTCACCAAAGCAAGAAAATCATTCTGCAAAAGAACCACACATAGAAAATGTAGATGCTTACAGGAAGGGGAGAATACTATCTCATATTCCAGTTAGACACACACGTGCGCGCGCACACACACATATAGAATTTGCTTCTCTCTTTTTGCCCACCTAACAGGAACAAAGGAACTGCAGAGATGGCCATTGGCACAGCAATGGTGGGTGAGTCCCCATAGTTTAAGGGAATTCTACAGAAAAATAGTGGAGCTCATGCTGCTTGCTAGGCAAAGGATCCAATTATAAAACGTGTTACATGATATATAAAATATTTTTCACTAAAAGAAGATAAAATCATACTGAAAGTCTCTAGACTTTCCCAAGTGAGGACTTCTGAAGGACTGATATGTAAATTAACCAGAAAAAGAGCACCTGGAAGCAATTAAGTGAGAAAATTCTGCCTCTTTTCTCATCCATCCTCCCAGGCTCTAATACATAAAGTATAAATGGAGACACAAGATAGTCTGATAAATAAATGGTTATCTATGCAGAGAAACAAACACTATATAAAAATTAAGTGGCTTAATAGAACAGCTATTTTATAATTTCTCATTTTTCTTTGTGTTGCCTTGCTATGAGGTGGGCCATCCTTCTGCTGGTCTCACTTAAGGTCTCTTACATGAGGTTGCATTCTGGAAACTGGAGTTGGAGTGAATTGGAGACTCAGCTGGAATGATGAGGCAGCCGGGCCTTTCTCCTTTTTACATCAACTTGGGACCTCACCTCCACATGGTCTCTCCAACATGAGCAGGTATTCCATAAGAAAAGAAGCAAAAACATCATATCTGGAACTGGCATAGAGTAATTTCTACCACAGAATAATGGCTAAAGTATAATAGCCTGCCTTAATTCATTTATCAAGAAAATTTCTAGGGCCAGGTGTAAAACAAAATTAGGAAAGAATAAATGGCTCTATACTAGAGATTAAATTAAAATTTAACTTGAAGCAAATTAAACTGGATGAGATTTTTACACTTGAATCTATTTAGAGGGTTATGGGATTAGTCTTCCTCATCATTTCCAGATAGAAAAGAGCATGGTTGGACCCAGGACTAGAAAGATATACAAATGACTTCCTGCTTATTTGGACCAAATAGTATATATAGCAGTCATTAAAAGTGTTTGTTTCAAATGCTAATTGAATGTCAAATAGAATATTTTACTCAGGATCGCAGCCTGTGTATTTAACCTGTTTGCACATATAACTTGTATTGTAAAGCTATTCATTCATTTAAACCATATTAATTGGTGCAAATTTCAGGTTACATTTTGAGCTTTCCATACACTGTGAGGGCCCTTTCCACCCAGCTTTATAGCAGCCAGTAAAAAATCAACTTTTTTCATTCTTTTAAAGACAAAGGTAATCCTAGAATTATCACATGACATAGCATAGAATTGTGATTGGTCCAATGAAGTGTCTCTGTAATTTAAGTTTCTACTTACTTTAGTATCCAGAATCCTTTCCTTTGGATCTTGACTTGACTATATACAAAGTGCTCTGAGTATTAGGATACAGGGGCAAATGCCAGGTACTTTCTTTATGATCTAGTAGTTCATTAATGGTGTGGCGTCACCACCCAAAAGTTTTCTCAAATTTCCATGTCTTGGGCTTTCCTGGATTCAGACTGTACCATCAAGGACAAGGAAGGGAAGAGTTGAGTTTTACATACTGAAAGCTAGACTTGAAACAATGTCTCTACTCCTTCAAGGATATACTCCTTTTTGAGCAAACTTTAAGATGCAATACAAGAGATACTTCTTTCAAAATATTTTTGTATAGACCAGAAGAAATCAATACAAAAAGATGCACTTTTAAAACATTAACCAAAGGATTGAATTGGTATATGGAGGCTTCCCTGAATTGAGTCACATGGAGATTTAGACTTGGGAATATCTCATTGCACAGTTAGCATAGGAATTCTCATATTGCATTGAATTGTTGAACTCACTCATCTTTAATTATATAAATTCCCAGCCAACATTTTGGAGATAGTATTTATGTACCAATAAATTCTGAATTAATCTTTCAGTATGAATCACATAACCTTGGATATAGTTAGAAAAAGAGGAACAATATCCTTACAAAAGAGACTATAAAACAAACAGTTTACTCATTACTACAACTAGAAAGTCCTAATTCTGCCTATTGTTTCATTAGAATACAGATTCATGACCTTGTTTATAATTATAAAACTTTAAAAGAAAAAAACCTAAACTCCAAAAGGTTATTGTTTGTTCTTTCATTTTCTATTCTTTTGATAAATTATTTGGGGGCAAAACCCAACACCAATTAATGGAGGCAATTTACAATTCTTACTCATCACAGGTGGATAAAATACATTCACTGTAGAGATATTGTCACTGAATATAGAATATTGACCTTGACTTTGCTTGAGGTATGCTACAGCATGCAATATATAAGACATTGTAGATATAACCTACTTAAAAAAAAATTATTTGCATGCTTTTTTTTATTTCACCTAATAATACATATTATTAGTAGGATAACCTTATAATCTGGATAAAATGACAATTAAATAAAAATTGCTGAGTAATTTTTAAGGAGGAGGCATCATGTTAAAAATATCACTTAATTATCTAAATGTTCAAAATATCCTGTTTAAATTTTGGAAATGAGGCATAAAGCATTTGATGAATGCAAGCCAAGTCACACATTCAGAAGCAGGGCTGGGATTTACATTTTTAAAATGTATAGCACAACTTATAACATAATTTAGAGTATATAACTGAGAGGCATCCTTCTGAAACATAAAATATCCTGAACTTCAAAATCCATCTGACCTCCAGATTGTGGATAATAAGTACTAGTTTGGAATTTTTAAGTAATAAATTGTAATAAATAATTTGGTATCTTTCAATCACCTCTTGTAAAAGATATGCCCCTCTATATTGTAGGTAATATAGCACCAGAGAAAACTCTATTTTCTCAATCTTTTAGTGAACTCTTCTCTATTAATTATTGTTCTTTATATTCATGGGCTTTTAGAGTCATTTCTATATTTTTTTAAGAATAAAGGCAAACAAAAAGTGTTCTGTTATTGGTAAGCTCGATAGTTGATGACTAAGATGCAAAATCTATAAACTATATTTATTTCCTCTAAAAGCACTAGGCAAAGAGGGATAATTTTTACTTAATAGCAGAATCTTTGCAATGTGACGCACTCATGATCTTACAAAAGCATGAACAAATTAGACTTTATTTGTGACATGATAGAATCAGTTATTTCCTGTACACTGAGGACAAAATAACATTTTAAGGTTAGTCAGCTGAATTAGTAAAAATAAAATAACAGAGAATTAACAGAAATGATAAATAGCATTATCATTTAACAGCTGGGTTAAAACAGCACAGTAACAAAGAAGCAGTCAACTTAATATGGTGCTAATTGAACCCTTACTTACTAGAGTATTTGTAATATCTACAAATCAAAAAATAATTTATGTTTCAAAGAAAATGTTCAACCAATTTAGTCAAACATGGCCAGGAGGAAAAATTAGTTATAAAGGGTAAGATAGGCCAGTTTTAATTATGAATATATTTTAATTTCTGGGACTCCATTGACCTACCTTTGATCACCGTAGAAGAATTATTAGATATGCAAGATATGCAATTATATGTAAAATACATGGTACTATTCTATCTTTTTTTAGCTTTGTCTGATTGTTCCAAGAATTAATCTTAGACTATTACCCAGTACTCTTAAAATTAAAGCTAAATGTTCAATGAATTTTCTAATGAAGTGATTTTAAATAATTGAGACATACTAAATGCGACATAAAAAAAGGGAGAGAAGTCTTTGTTATGCTAGTTTGTTCTTCTTTTAATAAGAAGTATTCATTTAGAATAGATTGTGGAACTTTTTTATTTAAACATATAATTAAATATTGTTATGGAAAGGGGATGTATCAATTAAGAAAAATTAAAGAGAAGACAAAATCAAACAAGCAAAAATGTGACCAAAGAATAGAAAATTTTGTGTGTACTAAATAAACATGAAGATGGACTAGAAGAAGAGTGGTCATGACATATTCTACCTGAAACAGATGAACTAGGTGAAGTCTACCTGCCTAGGCAGCATCAGAAGAAAGAAACATGCCATCAGGTTGCTGGATTTGGAATTTGATGGTAGACTGTATGTTTCATGATACCAGTCTTACAGGCACTCAGCAGGGGAGATTTGTCATCAATTACCTCCAATCACTGCCACATTTTGACACAGCTGAAATATTCCCCAAATGGAAGTCAAAAATTTATAAACAAGCTCTTTCAAGACCATACAGGGAACTATGTAACACAATAATCAGAGAATTGTTGGAAATTAATTGTACTCATAAATTAAGTTTGAAAAATTTAAATATCATTTTCAGATACCAGAGAGACATACTGTGTAATTGTTAAATTTTGGGTTTTTAATTTTTTCTCATTCCATATTTGGAAAGAGAGGTGAGGGGTCTTGATTTTATCTAGGCAGATAAGGAGGACTTGACTTCAATGAACCCACCTAACTCAAACCTCAATGTCCTAGAGTTGTGGGTGTGGGCACAGCACTCTGCTGAACAATATCATTTACCTTGTTGCTCTCTTTGTCTTCTTTCACCCCTTCTTTTTTTCTTTCTTTTTCTCTTATTTTTTTCCTTCTTGTTCTTTACCCTTCTCTTCCTTATACCAAAAGGTCACCTCAACATCTAAGCTTAGAGATAAGGAAATTTAAAGTCAAGGAGGTAGTGAAAAGGAAAAAATACAGGAAGGAAGTGTAGAAGAAGAAAAGACACAATAGGGGGAACCAATGGAAAACTTCAGACTACATGAAAACCAAAACTGAGCAATACCTCCAAGAGGCAATGAGACAGATACTGAACAGGATTACACTTATAAAAAATTAATGGAAATGACAGACAGGGAATTTAAAATATGGATGACAAAGACAACAAACAGAAATAATGAAAAAGTGGAAAACAAAACCAAAAAAAATGGATACAAGATATGAAGAATATAGAAAGGATATGGCAAAGCTTAATGAATATGAAGGAGTCAATCAGGGAATTTAAAGATGTAGTAGGCTGTATCTATCACAGATTAGACCATGGAGAAGAAAGAATCTGAGAGCTAGATAATAGAGTTCTTAAGTTAACCCAGGTAATTAAAGAGGCAGAAAAAAAAGAGAGAAAGCAGAACATTCGATCAGAGAATTATGGGACTTCAGGAAGAATTCAAACTTATGAATTATAGAGATCCCGCACAGAAAAGGAGAGCGTCCCAAAGGAATAAAAGCCCAACTGGAGGATGTCATAAATGAAAATTTCCCATGTTTTACTAAAGAGTCTGAAACACTATTTTAGAGGGAAATTGAACCTGTGTTGTCTCAACACAAACAACATTTCCAAGACACATTGTAATGGACCTATGCAAAGTCAAGATAAAAGAGAAAATGCTTCTAGCACCCAGGAATAAGTACAACTGACCTACTGAGGCATCTCCATCAGGGTGACAGTGAACTTTTCAAATGAGACTTTTCAAATCAGAAGAGAATGATCATTTATTCTCCTTTAGCCTTCATAAACAAAACAATTTTAAGCCCAGAATTCTGTATCATGCTATTTTAAGCTTCAAAATCAGCAGAGAAAACAAATCTTTTACTTATATATTAACATGGAGGAATTTTTTCACAACTGCACCAGTTTTTACAAGAAATACTTAGACTTATTCTCCACACTGACCATCACAAATGGACCACCAGCAAAGTAAACACCCAAAAACTAATGGAAAAAACCTAGTTTCCACAATGACACAAATGATAAAACAAAGCAACAGATTTTTCACAAATAAGATGAATAGAACTCCACCACCCTTGTCAGTTCTCTCATTAAATGTAAAGGGCTCGAATTCCCCACTGAAGAGGCACGGCATGGCTGATCAGACACAACTATCAGAGGGACTTTATCTAACAAATGCAATTAGTATAACTTAATTATTTATACCCTCAATGAATCCAAAACAACAACAACAAAAGCAATAATGTAAAATAAAGAATAAAATAAAATAAAATCCTAAAAAAAACACAAGCCATCCATATAATGTCCCCTGGAAACACACCTAACTTAGAAGGACAAATCTAGACTTAGGGTAAAAGGATGCAAAAAGAGTATTTCAAACAAATGGAAACCAGAAGGAAGAAAGGGTCACAATCTTCTTTTCAGATACAAGTGGATTTAAAGCACTTAAAATTAAGAAAGACAAAGATGGTAATTTCATTCCAGTCAAGGGAAGAATATAAGAGGACATTACAATTCTAAATATTTATTATGTACCCAACTTAAATGCTCTCATATTTGTGAAATAAACCTTGATGATCTGAGCAATATAATAACCCATAATGTCAAAATAGCTGGGGACTTTAACAACCCAGAGGAGAATTGGACTGATCCTCTAAACAAAAACTAAACAAAGATACAAGTAAGTTAACTATGACCCTAGAACAAATGGGCTTAATGGTCATATACAGAACACACCATCCCAAAGCTAAGGAAAATATGTTCTTCTCAACAGCCTATGGAGCATTCACCAAATATGTCATATCCTAGGATGCAAATCAAAACTCAACAAAATTGAAATAATTAAAGTTATACCTTGTGTTTTTTCCAGACAACAAGGCAATAAAGATAAAAAAATTTTCATTCTGACACAAAGGCATGGAAATTAAACAACCTTATGCTGAGTGACAGCTGGATCAAGAAACAGATGAAGGAGGAAATTGTCAAATACTTCAGACATAATAACAATAAAGCTACAAGTTACCAAAATCTGTAAGATACTGCAAAAGCTGTCCTAAGAGGGAAATTCATCACATTAGATGCCTACATCTATAAAACACATCAACAACTTAATAAATTACCTTAAGGAGATGGAAAAGAAAAAACAATCTAATTCCAAACGTACCATAAGGAAATAAATAACAAACACTAAATCAAAAATAAATTAAAAAAAATAAAAGAATCTGTAGAATGTAAATGTCTTAGCACAACAACTAAAAAAACGCCAGGAAGGCTATGTAGACTGATGTGATGAAAATGTGTCAAACGGTTTATGAAACTAGTGTATGATGACCCATGATCATATCAATGTGCACAGCTATGATTTAATAAAAATAAATAAATAAATAAATAAAAACACATTGCAAAAATAAAAATAAAAGAAAAGAATCATTCAGAAAATTAATGAAAAAAGTAAATTAAAAGAGTAAATAAAATAGATAAAACTTTGGCCAGATTAACTAGAAATAAAAAAAGTAAAATCTCTAATAATCTCAACTGGAAAGGAAAAGGGGGAAATAACAGATGTCTTAAAGATAAAGGGGCTATCTCCAACTACTACAAGAAGCTTTATGCCCAGAAATTTGGCAATGTGAAGAAAATGGACCAGTACCTAGAATCACACTCTATCCTTAGAATTAACTAAGAAGAAACTGATCTCTTGAACAGACCACTATCAAGCACAGAGATTGAAGAAATAATCACAAAATCTTCCAACAAAAAAATACCTTGGGCCAGATGGCTTTATACCAGAATTCTATCAAACCTTCAAAGAGGAGCTTGCACCCATATTGCATAAGCTATTCAAAACATTGAGAAGGAATAAACATTCCCCACCTTCCCTTCATGTTCTGTGAAGCAAACATCACCCTGATACCAAACCAGGAATGGACCCAACTAAAAAGGAGAACTATAGAACAATTTCACTAATAAATATAGATGCAAAAATACTCAGTAATGTATTAGCCAATAGATTACATCTAGACACTAAAAATGTTTATACATGCATGCTCATATTGTATAATCATACCTTTAGTCAGTAGTAGATATAAATCCTCCTTTATTTGTGTAACTGTTACCAGTTCACATAAATTAGAAACTTTATTTTTTTCAAACTGTTTCAGTGCAAATTCTTCTTAAAATGAAGTTTATCAAAAAGATAGGGTGATTGGACACATTCTAGGGCCATTGACCTTTGACATTCAAATTCTAGTATTTGGTTTCATTCTACTTGTTCACGTGAGAATCCTGGCAGTAAATCTATAAAACAATTACATTTACACATGTGAGCTGGTTTCAGGGAAACTGACTAATGGAGCTGGTATCATGGCATTTGATCTCTACAGCTGCATAGCTTCCCATGCTTAAGTGCCCTGCACTTGCTCTAATGCTCTGCTGCTGACATCTTGAAAAAAAATTTTTTTAGATATTTTTTTAAAAATTAGATTAATATAAGGGTACATACAATTAGATTACATGGTTTGTATTTGTTAGGTAAAATCTAACCTGCAGTTGAGCCCTTCATGGGTACAATGTAGAAATATATGGCACACATCTTGAAAATCTTAATAATTTTAATAAAGGTTATCATATTTTTATTTTCACAAACTCTACAAATTACTTAGCCAGTCCTGCCATAGGAAATGTCAGTGCACCTGAAAAAATTCTGTCAAGACTGGTTGCCTTTCAATTTAAGACTGCAGTATGAGATCCTCCTGGGATCTGTAGCCTGATGATCTGCTCTGCAGATTTTGTACTTACCAAAATCTGTAAGCATTTAAAAAATATAACTAATAATAAATTTTAAAATCTCTCTTTCTCTCCCTCTTGCTCTTTCTATATATGTATACACATATATACACCTATATATCCATACACCTATATATCCATATATAGAGAAATATCTATCCATATATATAATCCATATAAATATATTCATACATATACTCATATCTTGGAGGAATGGGAAAAGAGATGACTTTATTGCTCTAAAGGGACAAGAAACAAGAAACTAGAGGGAGTAATCTGCCATAAAGAGAAATCCAGGCAAATAAATACCCCAGACCTCACTCTTCTCTACTTATAAATTTCCTTTCAGGGTTCTTTTTGTATCAAGATAATTTGAAGCTAGAGGGCAAAAGAATTCATTCATGTAACTCACAAACGTCAGCCTCTTGAAGACAAGAGTCAGAGGGAGGAAGGTGGGAATGAATTTGGAAGGTAAAATAACAGTACTCATCATAGAAATATAATTTTCTAAAGGTAAAATTCTAAATGTAGTTCCTAGTACATGTGATGCCTAGTTATGAGAATGATTGCTTTCTCGTATGACCTTCTTTCAACTTCATAAGATATACTTGTTATTCTATTTTTACAGATGAGGGAGAAGAGACTTTAAAAGTTTAAGTAAAATACTCAGTATCTAACAGCCGACAAAATGGCAGAGCTTGGATTCAAAGTTAGTAATCTTGGCTACATCTTAAACAGATATAGATGCTTTTCTTTGGTGCACTCTTATTTTTAATACACTCCCCCAGACAAAATATTCAAAACATTTCCAATATCTTCTTTTACATCTCATGGTAAACTTATATTCCACACCTATAAGTTTTATTCTCCCAGCTCATTCCCTTGGTAGGAAGTAATTTCTGTTGAAACGAACATACCAGTATCACTCTGAAAAGGAAGGAAACATTTTCTCAAATTTCAAACATCTAAAAGGTCTTTATCTAATTTCATGAAAGTCTTTTTTTACATTTAAAATTTTTTGTACATATTTAGTTTGACTCTAGCATTTCTTTTGAGTATTGCCTGGAAGAAAATAAGAAAGACAGTATTTTTTTTCCTACACCTCCTACAATTTTTGACAGCTTGAATAGTCTGCAGATTACCAGATAGTGAATACATTTTTCTTAGTTCAAGAATTTAGGTGGTATGTTTGATCATTTTGAATAGGAAACCTGAGGCTGGAGAGATTCTTAACCTGGTCTTAGACCTACTCACCAGGGCAGAAAAAATACCAAGCACTAACTTGACTGCAAGTTCTAGCAGGAGGTTAAGCAGGACATGCAAGCAGAGTGTAGTCTCTGGTCATAGCCTACACAAATCTCCAAGAAGGGAACTTGAAGGCCAAAGGACCTCTCCAATAAAATGTAAAACCTGAAGGAGGCAGGATAACTGAAGTTGCAGAAGGTGAACTCAGTATCAACAGCTATTGGAAGTGGGAGAATTCCATTTGATGGCTGGGGTTCAGGGTCAGAACATTCAATTCAGGAGTGAAAATAATGAGCAAGTCAGGGTGCATAAATAGACTTTTCTCTGAATACTAAACAAGCTATTAAAGAGAGGTACAAACATTAACAAATGGGTCACAAAGGCAAGAAACAGATAGAGGCCTATGCCTGGATTTATTAGCCCAACGCAGGCCTCATACTAAATCTTCACAATGAAAGTTAACAAATCTCATGCCTGATATTCTCAGATGATGCCCAACTCAAGATAAATCAATTAGACTAGAGAAGCTGATGGAGGCAGAAACTGTGGACCAGACTGAGTTGTACAAATGCAAGCAGCCTTTACTTCAAACATCAGACAGTAATTATTTTTAAACATGGGTGCAAAGCAGAATCCAATTTGCAACAGTGGTATGCCCTAGGCTATAAACTTATTGATTCAATCAGAGCATAGACTAATTTTTTTGTTTTTGAGCTCTAAAGCCCCAATGAGTTTAAATCCTCTCAGATAAGGTAAAATAAAAAAGAGTTTGGGAGGAATGTTTGGGATGGAATGTTAACTTGGAACCTAGGGGCTTCTATCAACTTTTCTTCTTTAATTTATTAGAAATTATGTATTTTATATGATTTATGAAGTTTTACATTATGAAGTTGAAGTTTCATATAATTTAAGAATTTTATGTGATCTATTATATTCATTATGGGGGTGAGAAGCAGAGTCAGTCTCTCACAGATAAATATCTTATTTACTTTCTCAGAGAGTGGTTTGGCCATTGGTCTACTACACTTGTGCAGTAATCAAGACTTTCCAAATTACAAATAATTAAGCTAGTATTCATTTACTTATGCACAATTTATTTAATTAGTAAATCATACATCTATAGGAACTTATTAAAATGGTATAGGTGATAAAAGAAATGGGTAAAATCTTTTATAATTCAAAGAAAATGAGGATGATCCCTATGCAGGGCATACATGGAAGGGCTGGGTGGATTTGTAAAAATTCACTGCTCTCTAATATTTATTTATTTTTTTGTTTGTGAATGTAAGAATTTTACCCTCCCTTTCCTTGTTTCTACTTTTAATCTGCGCTTTGTAATTTGACAGTTGTGTGCAATACTAAATGAGGCAGAACACTTAACAGAATGATTGAGAGACAAGACAGTAAGAAAACTCTGCTAAAACCAATGTTTACAAACAGCCTGTCCCAGGCTACACTCTTTGATGAGCAGCACTAAAGGCTTCACACATTAGAGGAAACAGACTTTATGAAAACAGATTACCCAAGCCATTGAAGAAATTTGCCAACTCCAACAGCAAAATGCTAGCCTCTGAGAATAGGAGGGAATCAGCATCCAAGTTTGCCAAGACACACTACCAGAAATGTCCAGTTTTTAACAACAACAACATTATGAAATGTCCAGCTTTTAACAACAACATTATGAGACATGCCAAGAAAAAGAAAAATGTGACAAGGCAGAAGAAGAAAAAAGCAGGCAACAGAAACTACCTGTGTGAGGGCCCAGATGTCTTATTTACCAGACAGAAACTTCAAAGTGGTTGTAATAGGTAGCTCTAAAAAAAACTAAAGAAATCTATACCTAAAAAGTTAAAGCTATGATGAGAGGTATTATCAAATATAAAATACTAATAAATAACAAAAATAATTTTAAAAATAAAAGTATCACATGAAATAGAAAATTTGAAATTAAAAAAGAAATAATCACTAAACTTGATGATTAATCAATAGATATTATACAATATAAAGTACATGGAAAGCAAAATGAAGATAATGAGCCAATTAGCAGAAAAACATTGGACATCTTTAAGTGAACCAATATTCATGTGCAGAGAGTACCAAGAGAAAAGAAAAAGGAACTCAAATACATTTGAAGAAATAATGCCGGAAAATTTCCCAAATGTGATTAAAAACATTAATCTATACATAAATTAGCACATTCTTCTATATATTTAAGAACCCACGATCACTATATTAAAAATATTCAAACCCAAATGCAAAGAGAAAATCTCAAAAGTGGCAGAGAAAGATAATTTATCAAAAAGAAATTCCAGTAAGATAAATGGATGACTTCTAATCAGAATGTAATGGTATATTATATTCAAAGTGTTAAAAGGAAAAAGACTATCATCCAAGAACACTTTATCCAGCAAAGCTATCATTAAAAAATGAAGCCAAACTATAAATATTCACATATTTCAAAATGAAAGTGTTTGTTTCTAGAAGAAATAAGAAATACTAAGACACAAGAAATATATATATACATATATATATATGTATATATAAAAGATTGGATTAAAGACGGCGGCTGAGTAACAGCTTCCCTATAACTGGGTACAGCAAGTTTGGGGAGACAAGACTCCAGGCATCTCTGGCTGGTGGGATCTGCCTATGATCATCCCTTTGAGGATACAGAGAGCCAGCAAGGGACTTCTGGACCCCAGGAGGAGGACAAAAACAGTGGAAAACTGGCAAGTGGCTGCGTGTGTTCGATTGACCTAATCACGCCAGCAACCGTGAGTACAAGCAGCAGTGAGACTGCAAACCGAAAGGCCTTACCTGTAAACTGTTTTGGTGTTCTTGGACTTGGCACTCAGTTGAGCTGCCCTGGGGAGAGCTTGAGCAGGAGTGTGGAGAACGTTGGGCATTGACTGGGACCCCAGAATGAGCCACTGAGCTGGGCAAAGTAAGCCATTGCGAAAGAATTGCTCGGGCAAGCTCCGCCCTCAGGGTCCGAAGGCAAGGATCAGGCGGGACAAAGTAACCTAGTGACTGAGCAGCCTAAAGGCGGGGAGTGAGCTGCCTTACAGCCTTAATACTTAGGGGCAGAGTGAGACGGTTTTGGCACACTGGAGCCTTGGGCTGTTGCCCTGCGTAGAGTGCCTTGACGTCATAGCTCATAGCAACCTCAAACTCCTGGGCTTGGCGCTGCCCAGACGTCCATAAGAGCTGTGCAGCGACCCCAACAGGTCACCCACACCCACCGGGCCTCCACATTCCCTGACTAGGAACTGCGGGAGCCACACAACCCTGCATCCTCGTCCTGTGTCCTCCCACCCTCCACACTAGCCTGTTCATCTGGCCAGGGACTCTGGTAGCTGGGTGCCCTCTGGAGCCTTCCCTGCCTCTGCACAGAGCCCTTCTCCTGGCCAGAGACTGCTGGAGCCTTGGGCTATCTGTGCCAAAGTCACTGGGCGCTAGGCACTCCCAGAACCGTGCGCACCACCCCCAGCCCTGTTGCTGGATCCAGGTGTGTCACACACCAGAGCTGCTTCCACAACCAGAACTCCCTAGCTAGAGCAGCCCCAGAGGAACTACACAGGGTCACTCCCTACAAAGATCCAGCAACAATAGAGTGAT
>CAUYPK010005849.1:0-60138 GCA_963574355.1 Loris lydekkerianus | reverse complement strand
GGCACAGAGAACCCAAGGCTCTAGCAGTCTCTGGCCAGGAGAAGGGCTCTGTGCAGAGGCAGGGAGGGCTCCAGAGGGCATGCAGCTACCAGAGTCCCTGGTCAGATGGATGAGCTAGTGTGGAGGCTGGGAGGACACAGGAGGGGGGACGCAGAGTTGCGTGGCTCACGCAGTTTCTGGTCAGGTAATGCAGAGCCCCGGTGGGTGCGTGTCACTGGTCAGGGGTCGCTGCATAGCTCTTATGGAGGTCTGGGTGGCGCCAAGCCCAGGAGTTTGAGGTTGCTATGAGCTGTGACGTCAGTGCTCTCTACCCAAGGCAATAGCCCAAGGCTCCAGTGTGCCAAAACTGTCTCACTCTGCCCCTAAGGATTAGGGCTTTGAGGCAGTTCAGTCCCCGCCTTTAATCTGCTCAGTCACTAGGTTACTTTGTCCCGCCCGTTCCTTCCTCTGGGACCCTGAGGGCAGAGCTTGCCGGAGCAGTTTTTTCACACAATGGCTTTCACTAAGCCCAGCTCAGTGGCTCATTTTGGGGCCCCAGACAATGCCCAAAGTTCTCCACACTTTTGCTCAAGCTCTTCCCAACGCAGCTCAACTGAGCGCCAAGTCCAAGAACACCTAAAAAGTTCACAGGTAAGGCCTTTCCAGTTTGCAGTCTCACTGCTGCTTGTACTCACGTTTGCTGGTGCGATTAGGTAGATCGAACACACGCAGCCACTTGCCAGTTTTCCACTGTTTTTGTCCTCCTCCTGGGGTCCAGAAGTCCCTTGCTGGCTCCCTGTATCCTCAAAGGGATGATCATAAGCAGATCCCACTGGCCAGAGATGTCTGGAGTCTTGTCTCCCCAGACTCGCCGTGCCCAGTTGCAGGGAAGCTGTTACTCAGCCGCCATTTTTAATCTAAAATAAGAGAAACATACTTGAAAAAAAAATCTGCATAGGTTAAAAATAAAAGGATAGAATAGATATGCTATGCAAATACTGAGCAAAAGAGTATTGAAGTGGCTGTAATAATATCAAAATGGACCTTAAACAACAAGTGTTATTCCAGAATGAAAGAAATGTTTTGTAATGATAAAAGAAAATTTTAGAGGAAGATATAAAAATCTGAAATGTATATACCTTAATAATATAGCTTCAAAATATGTAAAGAAAAGTTGACAAGGCAAAAAGAAGAAATAGGCAAATCTGCACCAGTTGTTCAGAATTTTAATACTTCCCTCTCAGTAACTTATGTGAGAGAAACAATCAGCACCAAAAGACTGTGAACAATATAATTAACCAACCTGACCTAATTGAGATTTATAGGACACTACACATAAAACCATACAATATAGGTATTTTTGATTGTTAACAGGAATTTATTAAGTATGGCCATGCTCTGACAGTTTTTTAACTATTTATAAGATTAAAGAACTTCAGCTGATAAGCAAGTTATTAAACTCCAATAGCTGAAAGATTGTTATATATTTTTCCATAACTTTCCTTTACAAATACAAATGAAATATATGTGTGTGTTGGTGTAAAATAATCCTTATAAAATCAGCTGAAGCAAGAGGTTAGAGCTTTGATAGAAGCCTATGTTTTGCAAGGTATAAGGAATAGTTATAGTTAAAAATTAGCCAGCTGTTGCCCCATACCCTTCTTCCCTTTAATTGCTTCCCACTTAAGAGTCACAAAGCTGGTGAGCATAAGACTTATAACTTCTCTTAAAATCATTTTTATAGATAAAATTCTATTGTGAGAGCTAATACTATTTTTTTAAAGATATTTTTAAGATCCTGTATCCCAATGGGCCCACTGACACCAACTGGACAGTAACCTATACCATGGACTGAATCAATTAATCTTATGACAATTGAGCCAATGAATAGACTCAGTGCAAGAAGGCAGTTTCTACACTAGTATAATTTTACCCCCAACCCAGCTCATCAGCAATGCCAATTTCTTAGCCCCCTGCCCATAAAATTTTCTTTAAAGGCCCCAGCCTGTAATTGCTGGAAAGCTGAATTTGAGGGACTTCCCTTGTTTCCTCCTTTGGCTGCTTGGTGATTATTAAGTCCTTTGCTGCAGCTCCTGCTATCTCAATGTATTGGCTCTTTTCTGATCAGCAGGCAAAACAAACTCAGCTGGGCAGTAAAGCATATAGTCTGTATACTTTAAAAAGTATGATATACATGTGTGTGTGTATATTCTAACTGAATGTTCTTCTATATTACTAAACAAAGGTGTATATAAATGGTCTATCCATATTCTTTGCCCATGTTTCTACCAACTACTTTATGTTACTGATTTAGAAGACTCTTTGTACATTGTGGATATCTTTTCCTTGTCTATAAATCATCAATTTTGTCACCAATGTGTTGTATGTCTATTACATTTCTTCCATGGTCCCTTTGCTATAGTTTTAAATTTTTATGTGATTAAAGTTTCTCTCTTATTATTATGTTTTTATTTCTGGGTTTTCTGCCTTGCTTCAGGGATTCCACACTCCAAGATTAGTCTTTAGATTTGCTTCTCATAATATTTTTCTAAAGCAGGATGAGCCACGTGATGATATAATAAAGAACAATCTGCAGATCTCATTAGGTTAATGTAATAAAATGCCTGGGTCATGTTATATACTCAGTGTGCATAGTGAACAAAAATAAAATCTTAAGGCTCCCCCACAGCAACTGACTGACTGGACCCCCTTCTTAACCCAAGAGATCCCTTAAACTGAGCTGTTAGCCATGAGAAAGAAAATTAGACATGCCTCTTTATGCCCCCCTCTCTTTCTTAGAGATGTCCTTTGTGACTCATGAGAAGGCCGAAAGCTACGCAAGACATACCTACAGGTCCTCAATATATGCTACAAAACACTAGAGTCTGAGCATATGTCTTTTACTTTGTTTCTGCGTAACAGACCCTTACTTAACTCAGCATTCCTTTTCACTGACTCCTTGTCTATTAGATATAGAACCTAACTCTTTCAGCCAATTGTCAACTAAAGACTCTTCAATCCACTTATAATTTGTGGGCCCCTGCTTTAAGATGTTCCACCTTTTTTGGCCAAACCAACATATACCTTCCACTTTTGATTAATGACTTTACCTATAATTCCTGTCTCCCTAAAATGTATAAAACCAAACTGTAACCCACCACTGTGAGTCAACTTGCTCAAGGCTTCTTGGGGTCTAGGTCATGGTCCTCAAATCTGGCTTAGAATAACCCCCTTTAAATTATTTCACAGAGTGTGGCTTCTTTCCCAACAACAGAGTCATGTCTGATCACACTGACTCTAAGAAGCAGGAGGATGAAGACTTCTATTTCACATATACATCTACCTACTCTCTCATGTTTATCTCCATAAGGCTTATTATGCTATTGATATTTTAAAAGTATAATCTGCTACATTCCCATACAACACCCACAATCTTATTCTTCTTATCCTATTAAATTTTATTATAAATTTTTTACTAGTAAAACTTAATGACATATAACAAACTAATGAGGCCAAGGGAAAAACTTCTCCTTTACCCTCTGAAGTTTCATTGAAAAATAAACTCATGAAAGGCAGATTAATTGGAGAAAAAGCATAGAAAATTTATTAACATGTACATGAGGAGGTTCACAGAGTGAATGACTCATAATCCAATGGGACACAGAAGCTTCAGTAACATCTCGAGGTAAAAGAAAGAATATAGGCTCAGAGTGTGATCATAGTGGCAAATCAAATTATAGGAGCAAGACAGCTTATGAGAAGGAGAGACAGGGAAGCTTGGCTGGCAAATGTAGTGTTGTTATGTAGATGAACCCTCATGAGTGGCAAATATTTATTTTAGACTTTAAAAGGTGTTAGACTTTCGTTTATCTTTCCTAGATCCAGGGGAGGAAACACTTGACTGCACCAATGCAGATTCTCTACAGATGCAAATTTCTCCCTCTAACCCTTTTTATAGGGCTATTTCTGTTTTCTGGCTCTCATAAAGCCATCTCAAAACACATCAAAGTAATACATGTTGGGGCAAAATATTTTGATCTGCTTGAGTATAGCATAGTCTATTTATTTTCACTGCCCATTGACTCTCTTTAATACCCAACACTAGGAGGTCTCTAGGAGCAGACAATATTTACTTTGGGGTGTGTGTGTGTGTGTGTGTGTGTGTGTGTGTGTGTGTGTGTTTTCCAAAAACATATCTTAAGTGTTGAATAGATAGGATTCTGGCTCTCCTAGGAAAAAAAGACAAAGGGTGAGCCCTCAGGCCCTCATTTTGGTGCTGCTCCAACGTAACCTTGTCCTGAGCAATTGCCCACACCTGAAGAGGAGGGAATACCCTACCAATCTACCAATCAGAACTTACTGTGCCAATTTCAAAAGGATGCAGAGGACTCTCTAGTCTGGGACTGGCCAGGTAGCATAGGTACAATAAAGTCTGGAAGGTGACCTACAACAATCTTTAGGCTAATTATCATGTCATTAGCTTAAATCTACTTGCAACCCATACCCTGCATTATGGGTGTTCAGAGGTCTGCATGTGTAGTAAGACTCTGTGGTTCCAAGGTGAACCATGGGGTGGACCTGATCCAGACAGTATAAAACAGAACCCCTGGCCATAACCAAAGCCTTTTCTTGCCACGACATAGGTACCCATTCATTGTCTATGGTGAATGTATCTTGCTCTATAAACCTATGTCTTGCTCTTTCTCTGTAAATCTATATTTCTTTTACTCAATAAAATTTTTTTCATACCTGCCTTACTTTGATGGGTCTGTTCATTCTTCAGCCAAGAAGACATCCATGCAGACAGTTGCCTGAAACCTGACACAAGTACTTAGAGCAGGGCTTAGAACATGGGAAAGACACAGTAAATATTTTTATAATTTATCTTTTAATAAAACATTACAACCAATAAGAAAAATGAGGACTGTCTAATAGAAAAAAAAAATGGTAAAAATTTGAACAGGAAACCCACAAAGAAGGAGATCTAAATAACTAATAAACTAATAAGATATATTCATTTTTAATCAAATAAAATCAAATTAAAACCATCATGAGATAATTTTACATACCCACAAGATTAAAATGTAAAACTTTAATAGTTCAAATGATAGCACAGGGACCAAGATTCTTAGCCCCTCAAAGGTTCACTGAAAAATCATGGATATGCAGCAGATTGACAGAGAGGAGGAGGGGACATGAAAATTTATTTTAACTTGGTGAGTCAAGTGATGATATAGTGAAAAACAAGCTGCAGATCTCAATAGATTAACTTAATAAAATTCTTTGCTCCTAGTACATACTTAGTGTGTGTCAGGAAGGGAACACCAATTATCAGATACTTTGATATTCAGGCACATTCAGAGTGAAGACCCAAGGATATAGTGGAAGGTACCCATTTATATGCATAGGTTCAATAAAGTATAGATAACTGTGTAGAAATATGATTGGTCAAAAAGGAGATGATCTGATGCTAACAGACTGAGTGGGGAAACCAACAAAGGTCTGTCTCCATTCTTTGTCCATACTACTCCAGTTTTTCTTCCTTTCTTTTTTTTTTTTTTTGGCCAGGGCTGGGTTTGAACCCAGTGGACATATTGGGAAGGCGCCCTACTCCTTGAGCCACAGGCCCCACCCGTATTACCCCAGTTTTTCTCCTGGGATTCCATACTGCCAGACGCTCTGAGATTCAGAGACAGGGTGGTTATTTTGCAATTGTTTAATTAATCACTTGCTGAATTCACTACTTCCGGCTCTTGCTCCTACTTCCTGCTCCCTCTTGTCTTTCAATATTCCAGGATCTTATAAGGGAAACCTTACTTTCTCATTGGTTACATCTCAAGCATGTGTTGAGTCTCAGTTTCTTCATCATATCCACTTACTGTCTTCCAGAAATTCTTTGTTGTGTTGCTATGTGCACAGGATGTCTCTTTTTTCCTTGTGCTGCTATGTACTTATAAAATCTCACTTTTCTTTTGAATTTTGCAGAAATGGAAAGGTGATGATTATTCTCAGATATTTTGATTCATAAGCCTCCTATTGTCCTAGAGGAATATTTTAGAAACATTTTAGAATATCTTTACTTGCATTCATAAGTAATCTTTGATATGCAATGTAACTTGTTAAATTTTAATTTCAGACTTTTCTACCCACTCAAACAATCCTTTTGGGGATCTGGTCAGTAGCTAATGATATTTTAATGTGCTGTGGAAATTGCAACTTAGAATGCATATTAGAATTAGCTGGAAAAGTTTACTAGTGTCTAACCCAGAACAATTAAATCAGAATTTCTGTGGATAGAACACTAAAATACCTTTTTTTTTTTTTTTTTTAAAATAAAATGAGTCAAGGTTATTTAATGTACATCGGGGATTAAAAGTCACTAATTTAGTGGATGAGATAAAAGTATAAATAAAATTTTATTCAATAAAATAAATATAAGATCTGAGAAAATTATAAAATAAGATAAAATACCATTGGGTCATATTTAGGTCCTCACTACCAAAACCAGCGTGAGTGGATATTAATTAATGATTATGCCAACAACAGGCATGCCAGTATTTTTGTAATGAAACAAGGACCCATTTTTCTACCCTATATTTCCAGGGAACAAGTCTCTCCTGGTTCCGTTTATTTGGACAACTGAGATTTCTCTCTTTCCACAGGAAATTATTTATTTAAACAAAATATCTAATTATAGGATAAGGATCTTTTCCTCATATTTTCAATCTATGATTGCATTTTCTGGAAGTTGTGTCTTACTCCTATTTGAACAATATCCCGATGATTATCTTGTCTCTGGCCCGCCCACTACATTTCTCCATTCTAGAATTTACAAACTGTGAGTTTATGCCCTTACAATACTATTGGAACTGGTCTTCTCTTGAAAGGCTAACACCAAATGGAAACCCAACCCATTTTTCCATATAGGCTACTGATGGGCATCTCAACTTTTCCTTCTATTCCTGGGGTTGTTGTTTTTGATCATCCTCGTTCCCAGTGTCCAGTTAAGTCCTACTGCCCTTCTGGAGTGGGAGCTGTGATATTCTTCACTCATGTATAGTGAGCTCAGCTTCCCCAGTCCTCACCTAATGCTCTGGGCTTGGAGTCCTAGGTCCATGCTTAGTGCTGCCCTGCCCCTCAATGCACTGCTCACCTTCATTTTCTGGTTTGTTTCTCTACACCAGAGTAAATATCCCTCAGACTCATTCCTAAATCTTTCCTAGACTTTTTAGTATCTCCTCCTCCAGGCCCTGCTGCTTGGCAGTAGAAATGACCTAACAAGACTTTGGCTTTCCTCAAGACAGGAAGCCTCCTCCTGTCCTCTGAGAAAGAACTCTTGCCCCATAGAAGCTGCAGGGATACATGGTCTAGGGGTCCTCAAACTACGGCCCATGGGGAGTTACACCATACAGCTTTAAAAAAGACTCTAACTCATTACACAGACTAACTCTGTGTTCCCATGAGGTTCACATTCCCTTGATAACTAACAGTGAGAATTTCGATACTTGGGAAGACCCATGAAGTTATGGGTTGAGTCATAGACTTGGCAGTTTCAAGTTTGAGACAGACTTTGGGAAAGAAGAAAGAACAAAAGATGTCTCTGATATGTATTTGGGGAGAAAAATCAAGTAGAAAAGCACATTTGTATGTGTTTAGAGGCACTATCTCTTTTTTCAACACTGGAGTACTTTTGGGATCCCTAGGTGGAGAGACTCAGTGGGCAGGTATCAAACTGCTGGGATATTGGAGGTTAAAGATAAAGACTTGGAAGTCAGTGACATAGAGGTAGTTGGTGCTATGTCAGTAAACATTGTTGCTTGAGGCTAACTTGTTGACGAAAAATAAGAAGGGTAAGGTGTAACTAAAAAGAAAGTAGACGTGTATACGCGGTTAAACAAACAGACAGTGAATGATGGTGGGGGAGAGATGCTTTGGACCAAGATTAGTTGCATAGTTCTTTCATTTCCAGTGGGTTAATTCCTGAGGAGATTGGAAATAAAAATACATTGGCCACTCCTGACTCTTGCAGGAGGTTGATCAGACTGTCTGCATTCCTAACATGGGACATATCCATGTTTATCAATTAGCAGCAGCTTGTCACCATGTAATGGAGCTGCCTAGCCCTGCATCAATGTTTATCCGTCTGTCTGATGATGTTATCCTGGTTTTAAGTGGTAAATCTAATATACAAATAACTGTCAGTTTACAACAGACACCTGCTGCATGTCACATCAGCATTTAACATACTTTAAGGAAAGAAAGAAAAATACCTCCTCATAAAATGTGGAATGATGCCATGGGGTCTGTTTATGAGCAGTGAGCCAACACATGTTACTGAAGTCTCCGACAATTGAAACACCCTCAAGTCACAGGCAGTCACCAGTTACTGGCAGAGAGGCTCACACGTGCCACTCACTTAATGCAAAATGAGAGCAAAGCCACAGCAGAGGAAGCTACACCAAGAGGCTCTCAAAGTCCATCTGTAATCCCCACACCAGCTCATCTTTACAAGCGCCTATGATACGCTTTAAAAAACATGGTCTCCTTTTTTACTATTTAAGTATTTCCAGAGAAGGAACATGGTGGAGGAAGTATAGCAAATAAATGAGCGCTAGTGTTTGTCTCAGAAGATGTGGGAATACGGATTTAGGCACTTGGGTACTGGTGACTGCTCTGATCCGGAATGTCACAGTCCCCTCACCAGAGTGCCACCGCAGTTTGATCTGTTATTAAAGTCAGTATTTCTCAGTCATGTGTTTGTGATTAAGTTGTTATCTGAGAAATGAAGTGTTGAGCTACGTGGATTGTGCAATGCTTGTGCAGACAAGGTCCACCATGCAGGGTAAACGTGATATAAGAGAATATGGAGCCAACACCCAAAAAGTGATGAGTTTTCTCACTGCAGTGAGAGTGTAGCTTGGGTCTGTGTTCCACCTGTTGTATGCACACCTATGAGTTCCTATGCCTCCATGCCTGCCTTAGCTGTGGTATGGTAGATAAATACTGAACTTGTAGTCAGATGATTTGGGTTTTTAATCCCATTTCTGTTGCTTACATCTTACGTGACCTTGGATAATAATTTAACTGTTCCTAGGCCAGTTTTTCTCCCAATGAAGATTAAATGATATTAACATTTGCAGCCCCAAGAATTCTAAATGATACAGTTGGTCACTGTGTTGCTGTCATCATAAAACCACATTTTGGAGATATCTAATATTTTCTCATACTGATGCGCATGATAATAATCATATGATAACAAAGATAACAAACATAGTAGCTACTGTGTGTTTGGATTTTTGTGAGTGATTTACATATTTTAATTAATTTAATATTTGTAATAACCCTATTCCCCAAGTATCATTTTTTCCCCCACTTTATGGGTAAGCAGACTAATAATGGTAGATAGGATTTAAACACTACTACTACTCCCTGACATAAATTCATGTGTGAGTAGTATTTCCATTGAATACAATGGCATCTACACTTGGTATACACATACCGGTGAAATGAGTAAAAAGCAATAAGGTTTTGAGTTTGCTAATTAAAAAAGCAATGCATTTCGAAGGCACAAAATAGTTTTCAATTGTAATTTCAGGTGAAGCAAAGTTAATTCTAAACCTGCCTTGAGTGCATGGAAGAAAATAGGTCTTTTGACTTCAGCGCAAACTAAGAAAACAATGGTTCACAATTATTGAAGTTTGTTTGCTTGGCAATGTTGTAAATGATTTAGGAGAAGATTTCAAAAGCAAATACAACTGCAGGCAACAATTTCAAGAAGAAATGATTGAGGCTAGTAGCATACTGATAGGAAAAGAGGTGAGGGGAGAAATAATATGTATTGCACAAACACAAAATGCCAGACTCTGCAATGAGTTCTTGACACATACAGATCTCAGACCTCAAAAGAAAGTGAACGAGTTTATAGATCAAGAAAATGGGGATTAGATTAAGTTTGGAAGAGTACCTTTCAAATTTTCCAAATTGCTTGCTACAGAGGAATGAAGGAAGATGAAACATTTTAAATGACAAAAAGAACCCCACTTCAGTTCACATTCACCTATTTAATTCTTCATCTATTAAACCCTTTCTGGGCAGCCTTACACTGAAAGAAGCGCGGTGCCCATAACTCTAATAATAGCACACAGACCCCTTCTCTTCAGGAAGAGACAGAAATCAAAAGGCGGATAAGCTAAATGCTGGGGAATGTGTAAGGGAGTTTTTATATAGCTTTGGGTGATGGGGACATTTTTCTTGGAGGATATAATGCTTAAGTTGGTGAGAAAGGCACTGGCTAGTAGGAGATTAAAGGTATCTACCATTTTCCTTTTTTCTGATAAGAATTTATTTTGGGTCTGCTGAAACCTTATGCAAAAGCAGAGAGGAGATAAAAGTGGAAGGTTTTGGGTAACTCACAGCACGCCTTCGGAAAGCTCTGGTTTTAAATTATGTTTCTGGGAACTGGTGCTGAGAGTTCCTTTGGAGTCATTCCTTTTTATTTTTGTATCTTTCTTTCTGGACACACATTGTCTTATTTCTCCCCACCCATCTTGAATACCCTTTCCTTGTTTTCTGTAACTGACTGGGTTCCAGCTGTGTTTTCTATTGTAGATGATGGATTCCCCATTACATAGTCCCCTACTGGCAATAATAATATAGCATGTTCTTTTAAATCCTCTAAACTCTACTCAAAATATTGAGTTACTCATTTTAACAATTAAAACTCCTACACTTTTATGCAGTATCTTTCTCCATGGAATTTATTTAGACAATATATTATCCACATTTTCCTTGGAAACTTTTTGATCCACTTTAAAAGTAGCTCAAAATGTTTGCGCCGAATTTACTTAGGCAATTTTTATATTTCCTTTGGTCCTATGTTGAAAGGAAGGGAATTACAATTGATCAAGTGGATAATCTGTACTGGGCCACTTGACTTGTGTTTCATTGATTCTAGGAGGTAAGGATTTGGTCAAGAAAGATAACCAGCTTGCATTGGACTCTCTGGTAACTGCTATAGCTGGGCTTGAGGGCCATGTCTGTCTGCTTAGAAGTCATTGCTCTCTTTTGGTCAATAAATTTTGGGACCAGCCATCTGCCAGCTGGTTTTGTAAATAAAGTTTTATTGAACCACAGCCATTCATGTTTATTTATGGCTGCTTTCAGGTTACCATGGCTGAGCTGAGTAGTAATAACAGACAATATAAGGTTCACCAAGCTGATTGTATTTACTATCTGGCTGTGGATTAAATAAAATGTTTGTGAACCCCTGAATGTATAAAAATGACTTAATAACATCAAATTATCTCTAAGTGATTCATGACACTGGGATAGTTTTGCTTTTTAAAAGCATACTTTAATGAACTATTTAATTACAATTAAAGTTCCTCGAAATTTTGTTAAATTAGGTTATTTTTCCAGATTCTGATTGATGAGTATTCTTGCACACACAAAAATTTGGGGTTTGTTTATTATAACTCTTGGATGAACATCTGTTTGATTTACATTGTCTAATGGCATATATTCATTTCTGGACCCCTTGTTTAGGGTAATTTTTAGGTCAAATACTTGTACACCAGGCATTTCAAATAGAATATTATCTCTTAAAGTGTTGAAGCTTTGGCAGCCACGGTGAATATAATGCGATATGTGTAAGCTGTAGATATATTGTTGACATTATTAATGTTGAAAATTAAATGGAAATGTTTCATTAATTTTAAATGTTTTTTTTTTTTTAATTAAATCATAGCTGTGTACATTAATGCAATCATGGGGCACCATATACTGGTTTTATATACTATTTGACATATTTTCCTTACACAGGTTAACATAGTGTTCCTGGCATTTTCTTAGTTATTGTGTTAAGACATTTAATTCTACATTTATTAAGTTTCACATGTACCCTTGTAAGATGCACCGTAGGTGTAATCCCACCAATAACCCTCCCTCCGCCCAATTTTAAATGTTTTTGATCATCAATCTATTTATATAACTGGTTGTTTTTCACTCTGTAACACATTCCTCCAATGGTTTTTAAATCTTATAACTTTAATATTTTTAAAATTATTAGTTTCCCTATAATTATTTTAGGCATAAAACACTGAGACACTATAAATGGGAAAATAATAATTCCAACAGATTTGTCTGTTAGTTACAATTTGTTTGTTTGTAGAATTTTCTTCCCTATTTTTCACCTGATAAATGTTTTCCTCATGTTTTATAAAAATGGCCTCAGGCTGGGAGTGGTGGCTTATGCTTGTAATCCTAAAACTCTGGAAGGCCGAGGCAGGTGGATTCCCTACAGGTTTGAGATCAGCCTGAGGAGGAGTGAGACCTCGTCTCTAAAAATGGCTGGGCATTGTAGGGAGCACCTATAGTCCCAGCTACTCAGGAGGCTGAGGCAAGAGTATTGCTTGAGCCAAGAGTTTGAGGTTGCCATGAGCTATGATGCCACAGCACTTTACCTAGGGCGACAAAGTGAGACTCTTATCTCAAAAAAAAAAAAAAAGCCTCAAACTTACAGAAAAGTTGCAAATGAAATAAATTTTTACCTGAAGTATTTTGTACATGATGAACATGTTAGTATGTATTTCACAAAAACAGAGTACTTGCACATATATTCACCATGCAATCAGAAAATCAGAACATTCACAATGATACATTACATCTAATTCTCAGAACCTATTTGAGTTTGTCCAGTTGTCTCAACAATGTCCTCTGTAGGAAAAGGATCCAGCTTGCCTTTAGTAGTCATGTCCCTTTGGTCCCCTTCACTCCGGAACAACTTCTTGGTATTTTTTCGACTTTTGTGACCTCAACAATTTTGAAAAGCACAGATGAGTTATTTTATAGGCTGTTCCTCCAATTGGGTTTATCTGATGCTTACTCGTGCTTACCACCTTTGACAGAAGTATCATTGAGACGAAGCTTAATGCTTCTCATTACACAATTTACACATAATTTCAATTGCTGATAACATTAATGTTGATCATGTAGTTAAGGTACCACTTGCCATATTTCTCTACTGCATAACTGCCCTTTTTATACTTTGTACTTAATTATCACTTTTGTAGGGGAATTTTTTGAGACTGTATAATTATCCCATTCCTCATCATACTTTCAATTTACTCATTAATTCATATCAGTATGAATTTATAGATTTTTAGCTTATTTAATCAGTGTGTAATAACACATGTACATTGATATTATTATTAATTTAATTTTTTCTAAGAATCCTATTTAAAAAGAACAAAGAAACCAGTGAAATTAATTTTGTTAATATTCCTTATTTAACCTAACGTATCCAAAATATCATTTCACTATGTCATCCAGATAAAATAGAATGAATGAGAGATTTTATTCCTTTCCACACTAAGTAGGTGAAATATAGTGGGCCCATCTCAGCTCAAACTAGCTACATTTCAAGTGCTCATTGATACATTTGGCTAGTGGCTATCTTACTGGCCAGCATGCTTCTTGATGAAGCAATGAATTAGGTGTGTGTTGGAAAAACAAGGCGGGGAAACCCAACATTTAATTATCATCCTCTATGCATTAAGCATCATGATAATTGCCTCCATATTTTGCTTTTTCAATATCCCTTTGAGGTTATTGCGTCTGGGCTTGTTAGTGTATTATTTCCTTGGTGGCTGAAACATTTATTTATCACTCTTGTGACACGTTAGCCTCTGTGGGCCAGTTGTCATGTCTCTGCTGCCTGTGTCTTCTTATTCTAGGATAAGAAGGCTGAAGGACAAGACCCAGAGTCGGATATACCATTTTTATGACAGATAGAGAAAGCGAGAGAACATGCTATGGTGTCTTGAGGCTTCTGGTCAGGCATGATTCCCACCTCCAATTCCACTTGTCCAAGTAAGTGATATCAACATGGCCAGGAAGTATCCTCTCCCGCTGGGGGGGTACTGTAGTGACTGGAAATGTACATCCTCTCCCAGGAGAGGGGGCAGCAAATACTTGGAAACAATAAAATGCTTTACTGCATTTCCTTATTTCAGATAAAGAAATGACCTGGAGATGGTTATGTAACTTACTCTTTGCCAACTAGCTAGGCAGTTCCAGAAATAGGAATTAAATTCAGGGTTGTCTTTACTCTAAAGTCCATGTTTTTCTATTCCATATTTTTTAGGGCTCCCAAGGTATTTGGGCTGACAAAGAGGAAAAATGTATGCCGAAATTTTTCTATTTGCTCTGTGGATCCACTTTCCACCCTTCTCCACACTGCCCTTGCCTTGGAAGCTGATCTGTGTCCACCTCACGAACAGCTTCACTTGCTCCCTAGCTCCTAGTTAGGCTTGGAAGAGGAAGCTCTACCAACAGACTGAAGGGAAGCAGAGGAGTGAGTTTGGGTATTTTCTTATTCCATTTCCTTTCCAGCAGGGTCACCATGAGTTAGTTGTGTCTCTTAATCACGTTCTCAACTTCTAACAGGCAGCCCTCTGCACAACCCCTCTCTGTGGGTTCCGATGATACCACTGCCTCACCTTTTCAGGACTATAGGTATAAAGGAGCTGAGTTCTTACCAAACTGGGGTACTGTATCATCCTTGGGGCTCCTCTATACTTTCCTAAAACTTTGCATTCTAATGCAAGCAACCCTTGTGTTAGATTCTGCTTGAATTATTGTGATTTGAGTGTGTATTCTGTTTCTGGCTGAGACTCATCTATAAACCAAGGCAGGATTGAGGAGGCACAACCAGGGTTTGAAGCAGTTGGAACTGATTTTCCCCTGTTTCCCCTTAAACATGGTGTAACAGAAAACATTTAGACACAGATTAAATGAATTTAGAAGCATGATAGGAAGTTTAAGGGGGGCCCCTTGGATCTAAGAAACTAAGAATTTCTTGGCTTCTGTAATATTTCTTGCCTTGCCATTATGATTTACTGGTAAGAACACTCAGATTCTCGAGGATATCTATTTCCATGACAAGAAAGATAACTCAAAATACAAGATGCCCTGAGATGATAATGATTCATTCATTCATCCAAGAAATATTTATTATGCATTTACTTTAAGCAAGAATAAAAATTCAGATTAAACATAAATTTAGTGATTGAATTACTGCTGTTACTAAAACATTGTTATTGTTTTCTACTTATATAGTATAAACCCTCGTAAGAGGGATTCTTCAAACAGAAATTTAGAGGCTCTGTTATTGTGAAGAAATAAATAATTATCTTTCTTCTCATTTCCTTCTTCAGTCAAAAAACCACCACTTTACCACCACCTTGCAACAGTGATTCAACTGGTTTTTCTAACGAGCGTCTTTGAGAGACTACTTTTAGAGCGTGCTTCACCCATTTGAGAGCTTTATCATAACCTCCGAGATGTTCAGCATTGAGTCATATTCATTTTCCTCTTGAGCAAAAGTGGGGGCTAACAATGTTGAAGTTTTCCTGAGTCTTGCAAGGAACAGCAATGGTTAAGAAATCCCCACCTTTTTGAGTTCAGGAAAAGGACCAACTACAAGGAATACTGATTCCTGATCCTCAATTCCCTCACCCATAAATAGAGATAATGGTAGTACCTGCCTGTACTGAAATTATTTTTTGTGAAGAATATATATAAAGTACTTAAAATGATGCCTAGCACATGACAGTTACTAAATAAATCTTAGCCATTAATATTATGGGACCTGGAGGAGATTTATAAGTCACTTTTTTTTTTTTTGAAACTACATAGCCCTTTTCCAGACCACATTACCACTATAGAGCACTGATTAATCACACCATCAGTCATGTGTATTGTGTGGTTGCCCCCTTACCTTATGGCAGAAACACAAGTGAAAACATCTTTGACCAACTGGAAACAACACAAGGTCATAAATATAGCATGTGACTCTCTTCCTGACATAGCTGCTGTCCTCTAGCCCAGTTTCATTCTTTTTTTTTTTTTTTTTTTTTTTGAAATGGAGTCTCACTATGTTGCCCTCAGTAGAGTGCTGTGGCATCACAGCTCACATCAACCTCAAACTCTTGGGCTCAAACTATTTGCTTCAGCCTCCCAAGTAGCTGGGACTATAGGTGCCCACCACAATACCTGACTAATTTTTAGAGATGAGGTCTCACTCTAACTCAGATTGGTCTTGAACCTGTAAGCTCAGGCAATCCACCTACCTTGGCCTCCCAGAGTGCTAGGATCACAGGCGTGAGCCGCGGTGCCAATTTACATCTGCCCTCCATTCCCTGCTACATTCTACCCTCTCATAATTATCAAGGACTTTCACTTTATTCCACACAGGGCCTTAACACATGTCTTTGTGATGCTAGAAATGAATCTCTCCCAACCTTTGTAGAGTTGCTAAATCCTACTCTCTTGCCAAATTCAATTTATAAAATCTTCTGTACTCACTCTTGCCCAGATATAAGCACACACTCTCATACGCACTGGGCAGGGAACTGGAGTATGCACTTGTTTACTGTGTCTCCACAGGACCCTAGGCATGTTTCCAATAGTGCAATTGCCACAAGGCAAGTACTATTGAAAGCACTTGTTTATGTGTCTCTCCTTTTCACTACACCAGAAGGATTTGGAGAATAGAAACCATATTGCTTTTTTGGTCTTTATACAGAAATGATCCCAATGAATAAATATTAATTATTGCACTAAAATGCAGTGTTCTCTGTGGCACTTTTAAATAGTTGAAAATATTATAGACATTGCTATTCTTTTCTTATCCCAAGGTTACTGGTGATGAGGTCAAGAATACACGCGGACACATGTACATATACATGTGTACATACACACACATCCACAGATACACCATTATGATTCTGAGAATCAGAACTATTAGCCAGACCATTAAAAAATGCTATTCACTTTCATAGTATTTATTTTCAAACACATTTTTGCGCTTTTGTTAAAAATTCAAGTACAAAATATAAGTCTAAACATTCTTTTTTTTAGTAATACCTAATGTCTCAAAAGTAAACATTTTTAGCACTTTAGAGATTTTTAAATGTTGAAAGAACCATATGCAGAAGGTTTAATTTGAACAATTACATTAGGATAATTTGCAGGTTTGATGAAAATGTCTTAATGGGCTGAGAAAAAAGAAAGATTTCTTCCTTTACTTTATGAAATGAAATTTCAGAGTCCAATATTACTGAGGAGAACCTTAAAGATAAAACATGGATATCCTTAGGGGATCCACCCTTAAACCACATACCATAATTCTATCTCTTGACTTTCAGAAAATAAAATTCATGGAACAAGTAAAATCTATTTCTTTATTTGATGTCTTATGATTGAGTTTTTACTCCATTCCACTCCCCCATCCCATGGAGGGGTCGGTTATAGCTATAAATCAGTTTGGAAGCTTAACACCCAGTGGAGAAGACAGGAAAGTAAACATTAACTACATTTCAAGGTGACAAATGCTAAGAGACAAAGTATGAGGAGTTACCAGTGCATATTACAAGGCTACTTCCTTGCTGCAGGGGGCCAGAAATGGAGAAGGATGGCTGGGAGAACGACATTTCCGGAGAGCTCAGCTGTGGCTTGTCCTTAGCATTAAACTGCCTTCTCTGAGTTCCTCATTCAGTTTCTGTTCACATGTACATGTTCTAAACCTTCAATTAGTTTGCAAATTCCCCAAGGTTAGGGAGCAAATTTTCCCTTCAATTGCCAGCAAGACTAACATGGCTGGCCAGTCACTGCCTCTGGCCCCTGCTTTCCCTGAGCCTTGTGACACAAGTAACCAGGTGGCATCCCTCTGCTTTATGCTCAAAACGGAGTAGGAAGGCACTAAGGGAGCTATTCCAGAGCTTCCTAGCAGGTGAGCAGTGTAACTCCTATCATCGTTGGTAAGATTTATGGAGGTGACCTGCCTGGGATGGTAGAGAAACCCTGCCATTAAAATAAAAAGGGCAATACCTTCAAAACAGAACAAAGTCAACTATTTTACCTTCTAAGATATTAACCTGATAATGTCACTGTTCCTCCAAGGGTGCCTGGCTTGCTAATAAATACGCCAATGCCATTCAGAAAGACATAAAGGGCAGATTATTGGGTGTAATGTTTATGTTCTCCTTGCTTGAGGGAAAAAAATAGGTTTTCTCCCTTGACCCTTTTTCCCAGGGCTACTGTTCTCATCAAGATACAGTTCTCTGTAAATTCAATAGGCATGAAAGCAAAAAATTGAGGCTTCTATGTAGGAGTTTCAGGAAGGTCTATCTAGAAGTAGGATTCCTGAGAAGGGGCAGTGAAATTCTTTTGGAAAGTTATGGCCAGATCCCTGAGGGACTTGCAATTTTTGTCCCCACATTTTTATTTTCCTGTAGGTGGAGTGGAGGTTTCTGAAGGATTTTAAGCAGAGGAGAGTCATGCACTTCAGGAATGTTAAACTTGAATGAGTGAACTGGAATAACTAGTAGATGTTTATCATTATGGTAACACAGTGGACCCTCCATATCCATGGCTTCCCCATTTGTGAATTCAATCACGAATAAAAAAATTAAATAAAAAGTGTTCAGGAACATTTATGGATTTTTATCTTGTAATTATTCCCTAAATAATAAGTAATGTGTATAACAACTATTTACACAGTCCTTGCATTAGGTATTTTAAGTAATCTAGAGTTGATTTAAAGCATATGGGAGGATGTGTGTAGGTTACATGCAAATATTATACTATGGTATATCAGGGAGCATCTGTGGATTTTGGTATCAAAAGGGTATTATGGAACCAATTCACCAAGGATCAAAGGAATGACCATAAGCTTTTATTTGAACTTTTATTTAAAAAAAATAATTTTCCCTAGAGTAGTGTGCTGGCCCCATATACCAGAGGTGGTGGGCTCAAACCCAGCCCCAGACAAAAAAAAAACAAAACTGCAAAATAAAAAAAATAAAAAATAATAATATTTTTTCCTAAACATTATAAGTCACATCATATTAATCTCTGCAAAATTCTTCTCCACTGTATTAGAGGTATGTGGTGGCCAGCCATAAAAAGTGATTTTGAGACCAGGCATGGTGGCTCACACCTGCAATCCTAGCTCTTTGGGGCACTGAGACAGGTGGATTGCTTGAGCTCAGGAGTTAGAGACCAGCCTGAGCAAAAGTGAGACTCCTGTCTCTAAAAACAGCTGGGCATTGTGATGGGTACCTGTACCTGGTAGCTACCTGGGAGGCTGAGACAAGAGGATTTGGGGCCCAGGAATTTGAGGTTGCTATGAGCTATGATGCCACAGCACTCTGCTAAAGGCAACTGACTGAGGTTTTTCTCAAAAAAAAAAAAAAAAAAAAAAAAAAAGAAAAGAAAAAAGAAAGTGATTTTGGTTAACATTGGCTGTGACAATGCATCAAATCAAAAGCTGAGAGATTAGACTTCAGGAAGGACAAGACTAATGGCAAGTATAAAGACTTGAGAATCAGGACTTTTCTAGAATTTTATGTTTGAGTAACTCAGCCCCAGTCATAATCAGTTCTCCTAAGGCTCTGCTCAAAATGCAAATTTCTAGGCCAGGACACCTGATTTTAGTTTAAGTTTGATGATGATTCTTGGGGTTAGCAGATGTTTTACATCTCATAATAATACACGATCTCACCATAATAATGTGGCACAGGGGAAGGATCCTGAGAGGACAACCCTTGAATAGAAAAGAGTAAAAAAAAGACAAGACAAAACAAACACATGTTCACTACAAGAACATACCTAGAAAGCAAAGTTCACACTTTTCTGCACCACAATCAACCTTTTATATGAGGGCCCTTCACTACCTTTCAAAACTTATTTCACAAAGTTGCATTAAACACTTCAGACCCATGTGTCTAACTTAACACTCTCAAAAAAACATTTTTAGCACTTTAGAGATTTATCTCTTATATAACCATATATTTTCATGTGGTCTTCCTTGGTTTATAATACTCTTATTTGTTAATCCTCTCTTCACTTACATGCTCTGTTCATTGCCCACCTTACTTTTTTTCATAATCAAAGTGTTACTCCTCCTTACTACCTTACCTTAAATATTATTTCTACAAACCATCAGCTGTATTCAAACACTTTACTTATACCTCTGTTATGTCACTTATTTTCTTTTGTCTTGCAATCTTTATTAATAAACCATTATCAACAACTAAGAAACTGTATAGAAGTTTACAATTGAAATGAATCATAATATAGGCGATTTCATTTGACCTTGGTAGCACTCTCAGTTTTATATTATGCTCTATGTTTTATAGGTCAAGTAATGTTAGACATAAAGCAGCCTAAACTTTGGATCTTGAATTTAAATTCAAGTTTTCCTAGTTCATGCCTTCTTATGTTTGAATGTATCTCTCCACAACTAGTTTCAAGCTTCAAAGGTAGAGAGCTTTGTCTATCTGTGTGTCTTCCATGGTGGCTACCAAAGGTTTGCAAGTATAGGCAGTCAATATGTGTGTGTTGAATAAAAGAATGAAAGAGTCAAAGTATAAACGTTTTGAGATTCAAAAAAAGAGATATCAGTCAAAGCTAGATAGTAAAATGCGTTTTCCTATGGAAGGTAAGATTGGAGTTGAACCTTGAAAGTTAGTATTCGGAGGAACAGGTAGTTGGTAAAGAGATTCCGAGGTAGCAGAAGTCTGTAAGCTAAGCCTTTCTCATTAAGTAGATTGGTATGTCTTTTTTGATGTTTTGTTTATAAAAACAAAAACAATCCTTTAAAATGGGTTGCTGAGCTGTTTAGGGGATAGAGTGGAGGTGTGAAGTATTTATCATCCACTCCCCTGTTCTCCTTATCAGGTGCTGAGCTGTTTATGGGATGGAGTAGAGGTGTGAAGTATTCATCATTCACTCCCCGTTCTCCTTAACAGGTTGATCCATAAGGCAGCTGTCAGGTCTGGCTCTGTGATCTGTGATAGATATTGAGCTTCAGGCTTCTTCAGTCAAATTAAATTTGACATTCAGTTTAAAATCTTGGATACAGTATGGCCCACTGTAACTGTAGGCATGGTATATAGCAAGGGGCATTCTGTTTATCACAGGGGTTTCTATGCTCCTTGCATCTTCTTATTTAAATGAATTAGTTAAAGCATTTAATTCATTTCATCAAATCATACCCTTTTGGAACTAAAATAAATCTTACAAATATTTTTGCTTGAGGGCAAAAATCATCTTACAATTCTTGAATTATTCACAGCAACTAACAACTTACCTTCCCCTGGGAGTTGAGGTGCATAATAGCCAGAGTCTTGAAGTTTGAGTCTTGAAGGTGTGTATTTCATTCTGCTACTGACTTCTTGAGTGAGATGAGGCAAGATACCTGACCTGTTTAAGTGTCAGGTTCCTTGTCTCTAAAATGAGAATAAAACCTACTTCAGGAGTGATTGTAAAGATTCACCAAGCTAGCATATCTAATCTGCTCTGCACGCAGTCAGCCTGCAAAGCATTTTGGAACCTCTCCACTTATAAATAAGTGCTCAGTGAACACTTAGTACATGGGATGAAAATGATTTCCCCACCTACCCAGAGAAGTAGTTCTGTACCATTCTGCTATCTGAGTCCTCCTGGAAGCAGACATTGACATGGCCTTAGGAGTGCAAGAGATGTATTGAGCAGGGAAAGCCTATCAGGTTTGTTCATCAGGGAAAGCCTTATGATTCTTCTCATGCAGACCTGAATCCTTTAAAGGAAAAGGAAAGAGGATGTGAGATTAAGCAGGAAGAGTTTCAACTTCAAATGCAGATCTGATTGTGTCTGCCATCCCACCAGAGCAGAGGTGGCTCTTTGGAGAATTGTAGCTTGGATAGGAATGACCCTCAGTTGTTGGTTGAGGCCTGCCTGGAAAGAGAGTGGGTGCAATTCAAAAGTTGCAGCAGCTCCTATAGACGCCAACAGCTAAAGGCTGCTGGCTAACTACTTCTCTTGCAATTGAATTCCTTGTAACTTCTTTCTTGAAAGAAGATCTGAGTGGCACATCCCAAGCCTGCCACAACTAGTAACATAGTGTTCTGTGAGATCAAAAAGCAGTTGTGACCTCTAAAGGTTCGTATATTTCAAAGCCAAGAAAGATTTGACAACTAAAAGATAAAATTTTAAAAAATGGAATGAAAACTTTGATGTATGTGTTCAAACTGTGTTCAGAATTCTATGGGATCGAAGAGGCAACAATTCCTGTATTTCAAGGCTCAAATAGATCAGAAAAATCAGAGAAAAAAAACAGATGAATGTTGACAGAAATAGAATGCGAAAAGTGAGAACATGGGAGGCAAAGAGAAAAAAAAAAATCAATTTTCGTCTTGCAATGGTGATGTCGTGTAAAGAAGACAGCATGATTAGGGGAGTCAGAAAAATTGTGAGTCCATTCCCTGTTCTGGTAACTGGCAGGTCTTCTACCTTGGGCCACTTATTCAGCCTCTCTGAGAAAATTAGTTTTCAACCAATTGAACTGGCAAATAATCAAACATTTACTGAATGTCTACTATGTTTGGCACTACAGATGCTAGCTAGAATCTGCTGTGTTAAACATAGCAGATACAGTTCCTCATATGAAACACACAACCGCACAAAGAAAAGTCTCGCTATGAGCTTTGATAATTATAAAAAAGAAAAAAAATAGGATAGGGAATTATGAGACATCAGAATTGAGATGAGATACTAGGATGGACTGGAAGGCAAAAGAGTCTTTTGTGTGTGGGAATGACATTTAATTTGAGACTTGGAGGACAGAAATGTTTAGGACAAATAAAAAGTGAAAGGGATTTATATTTCTGGACAGAGACAGCAGCATGTTTGGTGATCTTATGGAAAGAAGAAGTTATGCTCCAGTCATTGACAGTAGACAGGTACAACCAGGAGTCACGTGACAAGAGACGAGATGTGGATTGCGAGGGTGAGAAAATGGCCAAGTGCCTATTTGAGAGGCTGTATTTTCTCTGTGAAGTTCAAGGCAAGTTCACCAGCTGGGAGAGGTTTTGGTAACTGGAGAAGAAATTAAACTAGTTACTAGGTGAGAAGAAGCTTAGTGAAGAAACACAGGAAGATTGCTTGGCAGTATGTTGTGGCTATTGGAATGGATAATTATTAATATAGAGTGATACCAAACTTCTCAGTTGTATGGTCTCCCTCTCTAACGCTTAGCTGTTTAGTTGAAGCATAAAGAGATCCAGCGGTTGGGTGGTATAGTTCAAAGGAATGGGAAAGGAGAGAGAGAGAGATAGAGAGAGAGATAGATCCAGCAATTAATTATATCAAGAATTAAAATTGACACTTTTCTGTTTCTATGTTAATCAATTCTAGTACAAAGAATATTCTGCTTCCGTGCTGACCAATACTGGGGCCAGACAAAATTATAGCTCCTTGTTCCAAGAAATACTTGCTCTTGGAAGATAAGCTTGTGAAACAGCTAAATAGTTTACTTATCAAAATTAGCAGCTTGCTGTAATACTTCAAGATCTTCAATTCACTGTCTACCAATTTAAAGTTAATGAGTGATAAATTCTGCCATTTCCGATTATTTCCTCATCTTTTAACACTTGCCTTAAACTCACTCCACCCAAGCATAAATTCCATGAATATCCTTCTGACTTCTCTTTTCTGGAGACACTATAAATATTCATGTTCTTTCCTTCATTCATCTAAATAATCTCAGCTTTGTTCAACCAGTAAGTGTTTCTGGTGGTCTTTTCTTCTTTCTTTTTCTTTAGACATGGTGTCTTTCTCTGATGCTTGGGATGGAGTGTAGTGGTGGGATATTAGCTCAACTGCAACTTCTAATTCCTGCACCCAAATGATCCTCCCCCTTCAGCTTCCTGAATAGCTGAGACTATAGCAGTGCACCCCCATGTCTGACTAATTTTTTAAAATTTGATGGAAATGGAGTCTCACCGTGTTGCCCAGGCTAGACTCTAACTCCCAGACTCAAGTCATTCTCCCATTTCAACCTCTCAAAGTGCTGGAATTACAGGCACAAGCCACTGTCTCCAGCCTCTGGTGGTCATTTTAGGGGGTCAACAACCAATACAAGATTGGGAGTTTTCCAAAGAGTGGTAATAGAAGGCAATAATGTGCAAAAGAATTGAGAATATTTATAAAAAAGTGACTTTGCAATGGGCTGTGGAGCCAAAAAAGGAAAAAGAAGAAAGCAAAGACAATTAGGGGACTAAATGTAAGATTTCTCATTTTTAGCACTACTAATACCAAGCAAGTATTTCTTGGAACAAGGAGCTATATTTTTGTCTGGCCCCAGTATTGGTCAGCATGGAAGCAGAATATTCTTTGTACTAGAATATTTGAGGCTGGATAGTTCATAGTTGTGGGAAATGCGGGATATTTAGCAGCATTGCTGGACTCTGCCTATGTGATAACAATGGTATAGTTCAGTGGTAAATATAAAAAAAATTTCCTGAGATTACCGTTCTTCCAGAAGGCAAAATTTCTCCAAGTTAAGAGCCATAGAGCTGGAGAGGAATGGAGGGATCCATCTATTGGCTCCCTAAAGTATGCCAAATAACTATTTTGGTGAGATTGCTTGAGTCAATAAGTGGGCAGGGTTAGGTGAGTGTGGCTGGGGAGGACAATGATTGAGTTAGTGATTTCCATGATACTATAATTTCGGGTTCTATCATCTTTCTGAGTATTATCCTGGAGATGAATGAATATATGAAGTCGACTAAAAGAAAGCTACACGTTAGGAAAACAGACTTGATGGAAATGTTACATGTGCTAACACATATGCAGTAATTAGTTGAGAGGCTGCCACAAGGTGAACAATTGAAAGTCTCATTATCTTCACAATTTGATTTTTGGCAAAGGTGGTTAAAAATAGAAAAGAAGCTCAAACTTTACAGGTAAACACTTTCCTGCTTGAGTAAAAAACAATACAAGTGATACTGATAAAACAAGTCTCCAGTGAATAGCGACAGGATTTTATTTTAATAGCACTGACATGTTCCCTTTTCCACAATGAATGTTTAATAGGGGCGAGTTGACTTCAATACTAAGGCATGGTGAAAGAAAGAGCCTCTTTACTCACTGCATTGAGTCAATGATAAGACCACACACAGAGCTTTCACATGTATGTGACTGTGCAGAATGAGACTTAGGAAGGGATCTCAGAAGTCTTACATATGTAGCCAATTTTATCCTGCATTATAAATTATCTTAAATTAATCAATAATCAAAGGAAGCAAAGACAAGTATAGTGCAGCTGGACAGAATAGCAATGTGGACTTCTGATGAAAAGTGATTAGAATACAACAACCATCCAGGAGCAAATGTTATCTCATCAAGGCCATTATTCTGTTCTTACAGCCTACCTTACCATTAATCTACAACAAAAAATTGAATAGAAAATGCACCAAGCATGTGATTGTACAATGTCATCACCTAGTACAAATCTCCTCCTCTTTTGTACATTCAATCGAAGCTATTAGAGAATCCAGGTGCTCTAGGCATCTGCAAAAAGTCTGCCATCTCCTTCTCCAGGAGTCACCTCTGATTTGAGCCCTTCTTTCTTTCATTCCCAAACTTAGAGTTCTAGACCACTGTAGGTTGACTAGGTCACTGAGGCATTTTGGTAATACTTTCGGAAATACTTTTGAAAGAATCCTCATTGCCATTTTAAAGCCACAATTTCAACTATAAAGGTAGATTTGAATAGATGAAATCTGGGATTAGACCATGGTGTTTGAAAGCAAAGCTTTTAACCCTCCATACTTGCCTGGAGACTAATGGCTTTATTGCAAGGGATCAAGCAGGCTTTTTCACTGTACCTGCTGGTGATGGGCTTTTTGCGGCTGAGGTGGGAGTCTTGGTGAGCAGTGTGCATTGTGAACCATGAAAGGTATCTTTCCTTAATTACAGGGAATACTTTTTCTGAGCTTGAGCTCTCAATAATGCTGGTAGAATTACACCACTCAGGTTATGGCACCACAGAGGTAGGCAACTACTTTCTCCCAAAATATCTGCACTGTGTTTCAGAGAAGAAAACGGCAAAGGGACACTAATGGCACTTTCTCTTACACAGAATTAAAAAAGAAAAGTCTTGGAAACAGATTTTCTTATCTGACCTTGCTCTGTGTAGTACTGTATACCTCTTCTGAAAATATATGTTCTTTTTCTCCAAAAACTATCTACTTTTATTTCTTCCTTTTTTTTTTTTTTTTTTTTTTTTTTGGTTTTATTGATGAAGAAAATTAGGGTAAAGACTTGAAAAGAGAACCAATTTGCTAGGCATCTATAAAAATCTGTTCAGAGCCACATCTTCAGGCCTGGAGACTTAGAGAAAGCAAGTTCAATACAAATTCCTGCTTGCCGCAATTTCTGGATCATAGTCATAGCATTTCTCATAATTTAAAGTAAAGATAATAGAATAAAACAGATTCAGTCTCCATATTTGAAATATCCTGAGTCTCAAATTGCTTCATCTGCCTATATTTTTTCTTTATTACTTTGGTTTTACAGAAAAAGTCAAGACAAAGGTATATAGGAAATATAAGGGACATCACTGTTCATTCAAACAAGGACACCAATATCAGACCACAAACTCAGGTATGCAAGAGATATGACTTGTCTTAATTTTTCTACTTCTAGTTCAAGGTCTTGTGGGACTCAGGGAGTGTCAAAGTATGAATATCAGCACTAGTCCTATGTCATTATGGTCCACATTGACTTGTAAGGAGATTCCCTTCTTCTCTGTCCTTTAGTCATGAGCCATCTCAGCTGTGTGGTGCCTGCTCCATGCGTGACTTCCAACCTCTGTAGGTCAGTTGTCTCTTAGCTAGCTCCTAGTAAGGGACTAGTACTAAAAGCCCCTTTTAACTGCACAAAGAAACTCTGAGAAAGCTCTGGCTAATCTGCCTAGAAATCTACTGTGAACATCTTTATTCTGTCCCTCTTTTGTGCCATATCAAACAGTGTTAGAGACTCCCAAACTCTTCAGGCTCTTCCTGAGGGATAAAGCAGAGATCAACTCTATCAACTCTGCTCTTTGATCCCCAAGCTTGTTTATATCCCCATATCCATTCCAATATGTGGCTTTTAAGAGAAACTGTAGCTATAAAATAATCAGACTTATGTTTCATTAAAATTTGTATTATGACATAACTATAAACTCACAAGAAGTACCCAGAATACTCTATAAAATTTCCATGGCTTTCCTCGGTGACAACATTTTCATGATCATAACATATAGTGAAACCAAGAAACTGACATTGCTACAATACTTTTAAGTAAGCTAAAACAATATTCTGAATTTACCATTTTCTTCCATTTACTCATTTTTTTTCTTTTTTTTGGAGTATAGTTCTATGAAATTTTATCACATGTGTACATCTTTTTAACCACCACTGTATAGCCAGGAAGAAATAGAATCAATGAGTGTGTGTATGTATGTATGTATGTATGTATGTATATATATACATATATATACATATATATATATATATATATATATATATATAGAGAGAGAGAGAGAGAGAGAGAGAGAGAGAGAGACTGAAAGAGAGAAACATACAGAGAAATTTATTTTAAAGAATTGGCTTCTATGATTTTCAAATCCAAAAAAGAACTGATGTCACTATTCAAGTCCAAAGTCCATCTACTGGCAGAGTTCCTTTTGCATAGGGAAGGGCAGTCTATTGCTCTATTTAGGCCTTCAACTGATTGGAAAAGGCCTATTCATATTATGAAGGGCATTCTGCTTTACTCAAAATTCACTGATAAAATGTTAAGCTTATCCAAAAGCACTCTCACAGAAACATCCAGAATAATGTTTGATCCAATATTGGGACACCATGGCCCAGTCAGGTTCACACATAAAATTAACCATCATTATCACTCTACTCAGAATATAGAATTGTTTCATTATCACAAAGCAACTTCTTAATGCAACTCTTTTATAAGTTTATCCTCCATTTATAACAATAAAAATAGCTAATATATATTTATTGATGTTTACTAAATGCCCATACTCTATCCTAAGCATGTTATACATTGCCATATGTAATCCTAAAAGTAACCTAATAAGGTAGGTATTAAGATAAATTATTTAGGCCACAAAATGTTCCAAGATATATTGAATTAAAATTGTAAGTTGCATAGTAGATGAACAACTATATGCCACAGGAGAGAAAAACACATTTAAATTCAAGAAGGGGGCAGGGGGAAGCGGGCGTGATATACTCCCACCTATTGGGTGTAATGTAGGGGTATTCATCACACCTCCTGGATGAAGGGCTCAGCTGCAACTTGGACTTTACCTAATGAATGCAAATGATGAAACCTAATTGCACGCATCCCTACACTAACCTGAAAAACAAAATTATAAGTTGCAGAACAGTGTGTATAGGATACATATATGTATATTTATATAAATACACATATATGCACACATATACCCATACGGCACACAACATACATTTTTTTGTATGTGTACATATATGTAGTTTGTAAATACACAGAAATAAGTCTGGGGGATAAAAAACAAAATTAGAGTGCTTAGCTTTTGGAGCAAGACTAGAATTGATAATGGTTTTCAAAGGAGGAATTTATTTGACTTGTTATTACACGTAAGATGCTATAATGTCTGCCCCTTAAACAACTACCCTGAGAAAAGTAGAATATAAGTTAATACCTTGCATTCATGTATTTTTAATTTCAGAGACGGGATTTCACTTTGTTGCCGAAGCTGTAGTGAAGTGGTGTAATCAACTTCAATCTCCTGCAACCTCGAACTCCTGAGCTCAAGTAATCCTTCTGCTTCAGCCTCCCAAAGGGATGGGATTAAAGGCATAAGCCACTCTACCCAGTTGTGTGTATATATATATGTATATTATATTATATATTATATATATATATATATTATATATATATATTTTTTTTTTTTTTTTTGCACAATTAGCAAGCATATGCAAAGCTTTGATGATGTCAGGTGGAATGTCCTCTTATTTCCACTTCCTGCTGGTAAAAGGCAGTCTCTGAGATGGCTCCCAATGATCCATACTTCTGGTTTCTACATCCTGTGTTAATTTCTTCCCTTGAATGTAAGCAAGACTTATTAGCTGGTTTTTAACGAATGGAAAACCAAAAAAGTTAAGGAATTTCACTTTTGAGGGTTATAAAAAGCTTGTGGACTTCACCTTGAGCAGTGTCTCTTGGGCTATTTTGGGTTGCTCACTCTGGACGAATTGAGCTGTTATATCATGATGCAGCCCTGTGGAAAGGTCCAAGTGTCCAAGTGAAGGGTACAAGCTTGTCCACAACCACATTAGTAAGGCTGGAAGCAGATGTCCTCCCCAATCCCCATTGTTTGAATCTTCAGATGAGACCACAGCCCAGCCCATCACACCTCTGCAACCTCTTCAGCCAGAGGCATACAGCCAAGCCACACCCAGACTTCTGACAGGAACAAATTTCGAAATAATAGATGTTTGCTTATTTATGCTGCATGTTTGTGGGGTAAACAGTCTTTATTCTAACCTTCTGAGATACCTTTGTTTCTTTCTCTATTAAAACACTTAACAAAACGTATTGTGCTGACCATATGGCAGGCACTATTCTAAGCACTTTACTTGTTAATTACTTAATTCCCTCACCATGTATTAGTTTCTTGTGGCTGCCCTAATGAGGTACCACAAACTTGGTGGCTTAAAACAGCAGATTTAGTGTCTCATAGTTTTGGCTAGAATTCTGAAATCAAGATGTTGCTGGGCCATGCCACTTTGCCAAAGAAAGTCTTGGACTCTGGGCAGAATCCTTCTTTACTTTGCCCTGTTTTCTGGTGGTTGTTGGCAATCCATGGTATTCCTTGGTTTGAGTCAGTTCGATCTCTGCTGTATTCCCATAGCATCCACCTTATATCTCTTTACAGTGGGTATCCCTTTCTGTGTATCCAATTTTCCCTTTTTATAAGGACTGTCATATTGCATGTTGCATGAGGGCCCACCCTAACAACCTCACTTGAACTTGACTATTTCTATAAATAACTTATTTTCAAACTAGCTATTAATAACATTGTGAGTTACTTATTTTCAAAGTAGCTAACCTTCTAACTGGGGGGTTAGAAATTCCACATACCTTTTTTGGGGGGATGGGAGGGTGGATACATTTCAGCCCCTAACAGGTATGTACTATTATTATTCCTATTTTAAACAAACATTTTAAGTACTTATCAACATTGCACAGATAAGTGCGGAGGAAAGATTCAAATCCAGGCACTTTGACTCCAAAATTTGTGTTGGCAGCCACTTCCTCTAACCACCTATAATAGTCATACATAGTTTAAATACAGGGATGTGTAGTTAAACTTGGGCCATTTCTTCCTTGTGCAAACATCATAGAGTGTACTTACATAAATCTTGATGGTATAGCCTACTTCATACCTAAGCTGTAAATGATTTCTTTTAGGCTGCAAACTGCATATTACTGAACTGCAATTTTACCATAATAGTAAGTATTTGTGTATTTGAACATACCTAAACATGGAAGAAGTACCATAAAAATACAGCATTTTAATCCTGTGGTACCACTGTCACACATGTGGTCCATCATTGACCAACTGTCCTTGCGCAGTGTATGACTGTATATATTTGTTCATATTTTTCCCTTCCTTAGGAGAATCTGGTTAGACACTATGTACACATTACCTTGTACTAAAGAAATATTTGTTGAATTTAAACTTCAGTCATCTTTGAAAGAGGGTTTTAAATCATACTTGGTTTTTGTCAGATGAAAAGGTAAATGAAGTGTCCTTACTCACAAGTTCTTACTCAAGTTGCATTTGATTTGAAACTGACATTATACATATTATAATAAATACTCCCTCAATTGGATATCAAGAGCATCTTATATTTCATAAAGTACTTTTGGTCATCATACAATATATAATGGTCCTCTTTAAGAGTATCTGACTAGCAAACAAATAAAAAAAGTAGAAAAAGGCCAAAATAAAATAACTATAGCATAAAAAGATTTTGAAATCTTTAATTCCTAGATTAGTTCTTTTTCTGTGCTTCACAAGGACAGAGGGTTCTGCAGCACGAGATGATCATGCTTGTGATGACTGATGAGAAATAAAATGGTAGCTTTACAAGCTTACCCCAAAATGACCTCAGTTCAAAAAGGTAAGTTAATTCATGTTTCTTTGAAACAGTACTGTTGTTTCTCAATTGTAGGGACATCAGCAAGTTCCCTTAACAGCAAGTTATTAAACAATTAAATAAATGTTGCCCATCTGTGCAGCAGCGATCTAAATGACTTACTGTACAGTCAATTAGTCATGCTTAATCAGCATGTCAATGGTTACCCACTTGGCTTAGGGGCACAGGCATCCCAATTGTGCTGGGAATTACAGAAAGGAAGTTGGATGAGATAATTTCACTAGGAGTACAAAGGAAGACAGAGATTAAGGCACTTTGTTGTCTTTCCTTAATGTTAAGAATATGTAGTATAGTTGTAGGGTTTTTCGTTTTCTGCCCCACGGACATTTGCCTCAACCTAAGTAATAGCTTTAGAAATGTACATGACAAACATTTGGTCATTTCCTCCAGGGTGTTGTCAGATTCTCTCAGCATCCCATCTGACTCTCTCTGAAAAACACTTTGTGTTTGTTTACATTATACCTTACATAAAGATATCAAGGAAATAAAAACAATGGTAATTATGTAAACATGGGAAGAAATAAAAATTCTTAGGCACAGCTGTAGGACTGAAAGGGATGCTGCATTAATGTTGGCTGGTTGTCTAAAAATTCCACTTCCATTGCACAAATAACTGAAGGAGTTTACCAGCAGTAATAACAACTTACAGTCCTGTTTTTCTCACAGGTGCCACAATATTAGTGCTTCAATACCCTGATAACATGCTAAAAAGATGACATACTCACCTCCCTTTACTCCCAGGATGCAGGAGATCTATCCATATAATGAAGTTGTTTAATCAGGACAAACCTTTGTCCTTCATCCAAGACCTCATCACCAAGAGACTGAGGTTAAAAATACAAATATTTAAAAGAAGCAGAGAAGAGGGAGTGTGAAAACTGAGAAAATAAAAAAGAAGTAAAGTGGATGGCAGAAAATGAATTTTTTTTATTGTTTCAGGTTCATTGAGGGTACAAAGAATTAGGTTTTGTTGTTTGCCTTTGCTAAGTAAGGTCCCTCTTATAATTGCATTCTGCCCCCAGGAGGTGTGCCATGCACCATAATCCACATTCCCCTCCCTTCTCCCCTCTCCCAGCTCCCTCACTCCTCCTTCCCCCACCCTGAATTGATTTGAGTTTTTTTCTCTTATGTTGGAATGTATTAGATAATCTGCTGCCTTTCAAATTAGAATTGAGTACATAATGAATTTGTTTTTAACAAAAGTAATATACATGGATTAGAATAAATTTAAAATGGTTGTGCAGAAAACTCAAAATTACTTTGATTCAAAGTTCTTTGAAACCACAGAAAGGAGCTTTCTTTTCTGATTCATTTTGGAGCTATGCAGTCTAGAGCTTAACACCCACCTTCTTTCCACTAAGTTCTCTATGACTCTGGCAACTTCCTTTACGACTTTGATTCTTATGTTCTAAGGCAAGATCCATGTTTCAGGTAATGGGAAAAAGGAATATACATAGTAAAAAGGGACCAAAAGTGTCTACCAGATGACTCATAGTAAGTTTCATATGCCCTTGCCCCAGAACCTGGTAACACAACCACATCTCAGTGTCAGGAAAACTGAAAAATACAGTCTATTTTGGATGGTCATGTGCTCTACTAAATAGCCAAGAATCTATGTTCATGGAAATAATATTTTTACAATTTAGAATAGTCATTTGCACTACAATATTTATTGCATTCAATTCACAATTGCCAAGACATAGAAGCAACCCAAGTTCCCATCAACCCATCATTGGATTAACAAACTGTGGCACATGTATACCGTGGAATACTATTCAGCCGTAAGAAAAGATGGAGATTTTACATCTTTTGTGTTTACCTGGATGGAGTTGAAACATTCTTCCTTCCTAGTAAAGGCAAAACAAGTATCCAATGTACTCAATACTAACATGAAACCAATATATAAATGACTACATGCCCACATGAAAGAAAAACACAAGTATATTCTAGTGAGGGGGAGGGGAACAAGAGAAGGAGGGAGGATGATTGGCAGGATCTCAGCTAATGTGCACAGTGTTAGGGTATACAGCATTCCCCCCCCCCCCCCAGTGAAGGGCTCAACTACAACTTGAACTTTACCTTAGAAAAGAAAACAATGCTGCCTAAATATTTCTACCCTCATATTAATCTGAAATTAAAAAACAATACAGTAGGGTTAGACATGTCTATATTCTATGACTTTCATTCCACTCCAAAATGGTAATTATTTTTGATTATTTATGTCTGGTCCTTCTAGAACATATATGTATAACTAAAGTATTTGTTAATTTTTTATTTCTTGATTTATCAATTAGATAAATTCTTTCCCAACTCCTGTCATAAATTATGTTATAGATCGTCTGGTGTGGCTCAACCTGCCAAGTAAACAAAGTTGCCCTTATCAGACAGGACATTTTAAAGGCTAAGAGGTTAACTCCCAGAAGCTGAGGACAAATGGCCAACGTTTTCTTTGAGCAAGGTTAAACCTCCACTGAACAGAACCATAACAGTAGTAGGCAGACTCAGCTTCATTGAAGAGTGTTTCTTTAGTTCATCCTGGGAAGAAACAGTGTATGTATATGTGTAGGAATAAAGGGGTATCATCATTCAATGTCTCCTGTCTTGCTCCTACTTTCTTTAATGAACCTGGGGTTTCTCTGCCGGCTCCACCTGTATCATTTCTTTGGCATGAGCTTTATTGATCTTTTTCCACTTGTCTATCAGTTTGATGCTATACACCTCCCATATTTCAGCGAATCAACTAGTCTACTCCTTTGATGATCCTTCTTCCTTCACTACACTTTTATGAATGTATTCTCTTTTGAACTTCTTTACAATGATTTCATTTAAATTTTGGTATAAATGATAGCCTATATGGAGTCAAGCCACAGAAGCCTGCTAAAGTCTTCTAGATTTGGGTAAACTATCATGGTAAAAAAAGAGGTTCTTTACCAGATTAATTATGGCCAAAAATTCTTTGACACTTCTCCCATCAGGAGATAGTGTCTGTGTATCCTTTCCTTGAAACTTGACATATTTTGATCAATAAAATATGGTGGCATTGTTGCTGTGCTGGTTGACTGATCCAGGCCTTAAAACATGGACCACTTTCCTTATTTTTCTCTTTGAAATGTTTGCTCTGGGAGAAGTAAGCCACTATGCACGATTATTGCCCTAAGATTATCATGCTGCCTGGAAGCCTGAACTAGCCACAGCTTAGGAGAGCCTGCATGGAAATAAGAGAAATGCCCAAACTCCACCGATTCCTACTAACCTAGGCTGCTTGCACATGTATCACAGAGAAGAACCAAAGAAACTTACTGACAGCCAGAACTTAAACCCCATATGTGTGGTCCTAGACAAAGTCTCCAAGCAATTTCCAGCTACTTAAGGTTTTCTTAGCTGAGGTCCCACTCACCTTGGAGTAGATATTTTAGCTACTGTCTCTGTGCTCCTCTCAAATTACTGATAAAATTGTGAACATGATAAAATATAGTAGAACCTCCATAGTTGACTACCTCCCAACATAGCACCTCCTGAAGTGATCAAATTTTCATAGACATAGATGAAACTTTTACTAGACATGCACCACTATACATATCAGGATAGTAACCCAAGTTTCTTATGTTAATCAGTTGGTTACAATCCCTTATGTGGTCAACTTACAGAGGTTCTACTGTATTTGTGCTTTTCTCCAAAAAATTGAGGGTGATTTGTTATGCAGAAATAGATAACTAAAACAGGTTCTATAAGCCAGGATTTTTCTTTTTTGATAACTACAATGTGGTTTTCTTTCTTTCTTTCTTTCTTTCTTTCTTTTTTTTTTTTTCCTTGTATTTCTAGAGAAAAGAATTCTGGCCATTGAAGCTAAAGAAGGCATTTTCCAAATGTAGATATGTATTTCTTATCCACTAAAGTTTATTAGTCCAACGGATAGTTTATGTCCTAAATTTTGTATTTAGTTTATCAATCAATGTAGTAGAATATTACTTCATTTATAACATGTTAAATGATGCATAATTGTAATACAATGCAAATGAAACATGATGAACTGTAGAAATATATATACAAATTTGATTCAATATGTTCGCAGTTTCTTTTGCCCTCTGTTGGTGTGATTGTCTTTGCATAATCCATGTCTCTAATTATCCCTTCCTTTGCTTTGCATAAATAGCTAATTAGATAGTGTCCCTGTCAGCTATGAAGTATATAATATCCAAAGACACAGTCCTTTAGAAATAGATTGTACTAACCACTTGAAAAACCTCAAGATTCTAAGTGTGGTGAATCATTTGATGTTTTAATCTGAAGTCAGAAATGTCACATGTGAATCAAAATATTGCTCCAAGTAATTTAGTTATTTGGAAAAATCCCACTGTGTGCCAAAGACTTTCTTCTTGCTTTATGTCAACTCGATGGGTGGTAATAAAGACAATGAGAATGAAGTTTAAAATTTTTCTGTAAGGGAATGTGATTTAAGAGAATTACTTCATAAGGATGGGGGAAAGGAAGACCTATGCCCTACTTCTCAGATCTTAGAATCAGCAGTCGTCTTTGGTAGCAGATGAATAAGCCCTCATGATATGTGAAGCTTTTACTAAACACTGCTTGCTTACAGGTACAGCTCAATCTGAGAATTACTAATCTAAGATAAAGTTGATGAACATGAATGGTATAATCAGTGCTTGAAGTACAAGAGAATGTCAGACTGTCACTGAGCTCTGTTCAGGATGCTGCCATGGGAAAGCCTCCAGGCTTCTAAGAATAAGAATGTCCACTGTATTAGTTCATGTCTGTTGTTTAAAATAGAATTCTTGAAACTGGGTAATTTATGAATAACAGAAATTTATTTCTTATAGTGATAGACACTGAGAAGTCCCAGGTTGAGAGGCAGCCCCTGGTGAGAGCCTTCTTTCTGGTGGGCACTCCGTGAATAGTCCTAAGGAGCTGCAGGTGTCACAGAGTGAGAGAACCAAGCATGCTAATAAATCCAGCAGGTTTACTCCCATGATAACCCATTAATCTATTAACTCACTAATCAATCCATGAACAGATTATTTCATTTATGAGGGCTCTTCTGTCATGATCCAACCAACTCTTAAAGGCCATATCTTCCCATACTGCCATGTTGGATTAAGTTTCCAACATGTGAAATTTGGGGGACACATTCAAACCATAGTACACATCATCCTTCCTTAGGGAAAGGGCCAGAGGGGGTTTATTTAATAGCAGCACAGGAGCTTGGAAGGCAGCTGGCTCTTTTTCATATTCAGGGCTACCATTGCATTCTTGACTGTAAACACTAGAAGCTTAGTTTGGTTTATTCAAGAAGAAAGGGGATTTAAGAGAAGGGTTTGTGAGAAGGACTCACACGAGAAGTTTGGTGAATGCATCTTAAGAAGGAACCAAGAAAGGACAAGCACAGCCAACCTCAAAGTGTACTCAAAAAATGGATACAAGGAATGTTATTCCTCCTTGGCCTTTATCAAAATCATCTTCCCTGAACACTCATTGCCATGCTCTTGGCTTGGTGGATGAATTCCATTTGACCCTGAACATTTGCACCTCTACTCTAGCATCCAAAGTGAGAGTGTTTAAATGATTACACTTAGTGCAAGATCAAGCCCCAGGTACCAGGCAGGGAAAAAATATCTATTTCTTCATCTTCAAACTCCTTAGTAGGAGGCCCGGTGTTCACAGCCCTTAGAAACCCTCAACTCCATCAACAGAGCTTAAACAGGGGTCCTGGGCACTCAAATTTAATGAAACTCATACTTGGTTGAGAGTAAGCCCCAGACTGAGAGCTTAAGGCTCCCTCCACTGATTGGGGTCACTTCCAGGGGTATTCAGTTTCATCATCTTGGTAAGAGGGAGTAGCAAGCTCCATGAAAACTTTGCTCATCCCACACAGCAACTGGGCTTAAGTCCTTCCCAGACACTCAACTCAGCATTGAGAAAAGGCACTGAGAGAGCCTTGGAGCCATCATTCTCCATCATACCTCCACTTATGATCAACCCGTGAAAGCTTTTCACTGTGACCAGTGAAATTCACTGTTCATCACCAGTGAACTCCTCCATGCTTTCAGTCTCTTCCTTGATTGTTCTCTTTCTTGCTTTACCTAAACCTGGCTTTCTCTTGGGACACTGCCTTTCCCAAAGCTCTTTTCAGTGGTGGTTGTTATTTCCATCTCTATACCTTTCACCATCACTGTCACCCTTAAGATTTCAGAGCTTCGTCCCTACCTCTTTCCTAAAAACCTTCAGCTTAAATGCCAAGCCCTATAGACTATATCATCCATTATGCCTCATTCCTGGTATAATTTACCAACCCTATCTCACTCCCTGTCTCCATCTTTTAGCTCCTTCCCTTATTGACTTCAACATGTACATTGGTGGCATTTGCAATATTGATACCTGTCTGCTATTGATCTCTTATTTTCTGATCATCTTGTCCACTATTCCTAAATCACTACTCTGTGGTCACACCCTGGATCTTGTCATTACCTACAATTGCAAATGGAACATAATTTCAATTGTGTGAGCAAGTTCACTTTTCAACTCAATCCTCTCAAACCCCAATTCCCACAACACCACTACTCTGTCCTTCAGTGTATCTCTGGGTGTCCTTTCTTCCTTCCTTATTCAGTTCTATGTTCAAACATTTCATTCACTCACTTGAATATATTTTTCATGCCATTGTTCTCTCAGTTTTGGAATTTGCTTAACCAAATCACAACACTGGTGAATCCAACTTTCTGCCAACTCTGCACCTGTACCAATGCTAATAAATGTGGTTGTATAAACATACTAAATCATACTGATGGATTTTATTTTAAATTTATGACCACACATGCCAGGTAGGCTCTTAATGTTGCTACGTAACTATAAAAGTATATATCTCCCTGGTTCGTTCACTTCCTATTTTCTTAGAAGTTCGTTCACACTTTGTTTTCTTGCTCCTTAAACTGCCAACACCAACTCCACCAGCCTTAGCATCAGGTGGTTACTTTGGCATCTTTACTTAGGCAAGTAATACATTTAGAAAATTGCTTCCATAGACATCACTATCAACCCACATATCAGCATCTATGACCATATATCCTCCCTTTACACATTCTCTTATGAATTAACCCTCCATGTGCTTATCCAAAGCCAATTTCCCTCATGAGCAATGAATTTTATTCCTTCTTAACTGCTTGAGAAATTCCCAAGGAATTCATGCTCTGGAAATTTCCCTCTTTATCTCTCCTGCATCATCAATTTTCCCCCTTGTACTGGATCATTCTCTCTAGACTACAAACATGCTGTTATTTCTCTCTCACACACAAAAAAACAAGACATCTTTAAAAATTCTACCTCCTTCAAGATACAATGCCCTTTTTAGAGATTGGCATACCAGTAAAACTCCTTAAAAGAGATCTTTATACTCCCAATTTCCAGTTTATCTCCACTCTCTACACATTTGCTATTAAGCTGCCTGCAGAATTTAAGATTGCTTTAAGAGTCATGAATGGACTGGTGTAGGGGCTCACGCCTGTAATCCTTGCATTCTGGGAGGTCGAGGTGGGAAGATCCCTTGAGCTCAGGGATTCAAGACCAGCAAGAGTGAGATCCCATCCCTACTAAAAATAGAAAAATTAGCCAGGCATTGTGGCCGGCATCTATAGTTCCAGCTTTTTGGGATGTTGTGGCAGGAGGATTGCTTGAACACAGGAGTCTGAGGTTGCTGTGAGCTAAGGTGAGGCCATGGCATGCTAGCCTGTGGCAACAGAGTGAGGCTCTGTCTCAGAAAAAATAAATAAATGAATAAATAAAAATAAAGCTTTGTTTTATTTAGAGTCATGAATGACCTCTATGCACTGAATCCAAAGATTCTTTGCATTTATCATATTCAATCTTGCTGAACATCTTTTGTTACAGTTGATTCCATCTTCCTTCCTTAAATCGTTATCTTCAATTGGCTTTTTATTATTATTTATTATTAAATCATAGCTGTGTATATTAATGCAATCATGGGGCACCGCACACTGGTTTTATATACCATTTGACATATTTTCATCACGCTGTTTTCAACACGTCATGTTGAAGAAGTCTGTTCACTTTCATTGTTTCATATTTTATAGATCATTTGACATACTTTCATCACACAGGTTAGCATAGTCTTCCTGGCATTTTCTTAGTTATTGTGTGAAGACATTTATATTCTTCATTTAGTAAGTTTTACATGTACCCTTGTAAGATGCACCGTAGGTGTAGTTCCACCAATTATCCTCCCTCCTCCCATCCTTCTCCTCCCTCCCCTCACTCTCCCCCTTCCCCATATCCTTATGTTATAACTGGGTTATAGCTTTCATATGAAAGCCATAAATTAGTTTAATAGTAGGGCTGAGTACATTGGATACTTTTTCTTCCATTCTTAAGATACTTTACTAAGAAGAATATGTTCCAGCTCCATCCGTGTAAACATGAAAGAGGTAAATTCTCCATCTTTCTTTAAGGCTGCATAATATTTCATGGTGTACATATACCACAAATTGGCTTTTGAGAGACATCAAATCTTTTTGTTTTCTTTCTTCCATTTACAGATTCTGGAGAAATTATCATTCATTTCTTATTAATTCACTCATTATTCATTTATTCATTGGTTGACTTCCACGTGCCAGGATAGAATTACTTCTATGAGAGCTACACATGTAATTTTACATTTTCTAAAAGCCACATTAGAAAAGCAAAGAGAAAAAGGTGAAATTAATTTTAATAATATTTTATTTAATGGAGTATGCTTAAAATATTATCATTTCAACACATACTCCATATAAAAACGAATATGATAGGCACTAATTGGGGTATGATGATAGAAGAAGATAGAGAAAATAGTGTCCTCAGAGATCTCATGTCTTCTTTACAGTACCATATCCAGGGTCCTAAAATCTCTTGTTTGGACAAATCTTCTTTCAAGCTCTTGTATAAAATTAGTAGTTCTTCAAATATCTCTAGTACATTTCTTTGTTTATTCCCAGATTGTTGTTCTGTTGTTTTTTAACAGTTGATATAGCAATAACTACTAGTAATTTTTAAAGAATGAATTCTTACTTGGTTATTCCTGATAGATAGAAAATCAGTTGATTTTGCTCATTATTTTTGGACTCAACTCTATTTGAACATATAAACTATATTCTTTATATGTTCAGAATAAAACTGATTTTATTCTGATTTATATGTTCAAAATAAACTGATTTTCTAAATAAACTAAATTCTTTATATGTTCAATAGCTGTTTACCTGACTACCTAGAAATTTATAAGGAAAATAATCAAAATAACTATCTCACTTGCAAGTGTGAAGTAAATCCTTCCTTGTTCAATATCATCAATCCTTTTCTTTTCTAGTGGTTTAAGTTGAAATGTTACAAAAGTTTTTTTTGTTTATAGAATCCGGTAGATACCCTTTATCAAGTTAAGAAATTTTTCATCTATTTTTGAACCTGTCACCTTTTTTAAAATAGAAAAATTCACATCTAAGATCAAAATTTGTTAAAGGTAATGGGAAGTTCTGTGCATGTAACTGAGATTTTTCTATTCGTGGGCTACGTGTTAGAATGCTGAGGCCAGGAATTGCCCATTTTGCTGCCTAATCTTCAAATGTCACTATGCTAAGTTGCTTCCTGGAGTTAGTTCAACTCGGGAGGAAGAAAAGAATCAATAATTGATCAGCATCTTGGGGTGTAAATGCCCAGGTTCTGGCATTCAGTACATTCTAAGGAATCAAGATCTAAGACTTTGACTTCATCTCTGGTTTTCAGATTTTCTCAGAGACCTAAGTTGTGCTAGTCAGTTTCTCCTGAGAAGAAACTTTTAGTTTTGCACCTAAGGAGACAATCAGGATAGAAGCTGTCTGGGGTAAGGAGGGGTAACCTGTGTTCTATACTGACTTCTATTTATTTATTTTTAAATTTTCTTTTCTTTTCTTTCTTTCTTTCTTTTTTTTTTTTTTAATTGCTTCAGCTTCTTTGATGGTACAAAGAATTAGGTTATACTGTTTGCATTTGTTAGGTGAAGTCCCTCTTATAATTGTGTCCCATCCCCAAGAGATGCACCATACACTGGAACCCCTATCTTCCTCTCTCTTCCCCTCTCCCCACCCCCTCATTCCTCTGTCCCCCACTTTGAATTTATTTGAGCTTTTCTTTTATGTGGGTATACTAACTTTTAAGGGTCCCCCCTAATCTCAGCCTATCAGCTAATTTCTCTTATATGGAATTTCTGAATTCTGAAATGAAGGATTTTGCAGGGTTATTGCCATGAGTTTTTCTTTTCTTTCCATATCTTTTTAAAATTAATTTTTAATTAAAATCATAACTGTATACATTTATGGGGTATAAGTTGATGATTTGATATACAATGTGGAATGCTTAAATCAAACTAATTAACATCGCGGTCACCTCATTTATTTTGGGGATAAGACATCTAAAATTTACTTTAGTTGTTTTGAAATGTATCTTTGCACATTGGGTGAGATCCCACCAAGGGCCCTCCCTGCACCCTGCTACAGCCTGCAGTTCCATTTGTGGCTTCCTCCACCATTGTGAATCAGTTTCAATTTCTCCATTTGCTTTAAGTCTTTAAGAAAAGTTGTTAAAATTTCCAACATGTAAAGGCGCCTTTTTCCATTCTTTTTTTCTTGTCTATTGATGTCTTTTATATTTACTTATTATAATTTTAGTGAGATCACTGGAGAAATAGGCATTAAAGCATGTTTGGTCAATCTGCCATTTTAAACTGAAGTTGCTTTTATTTTATGAGTTTCATAAATGAATTATTCATATAGTTTAGAGTTAATTATGTGTTTTACTATTTATATGTTCTTCTGCCTAATTTTTTCTTGGACTCAGTTTTTGTTTTGCTGGAGAGCATGCTTTAATAATTAATCAAGGGAAGGAATTAGTTTTTCAGCTTCTTGATTTCCTGAACTTCTCAAAATGTATTTCTTTGCATTCATGCTTACATATAATTTAGATGACTTTAAAATAAAATATTTTCCATAAGCACTCTGTGGCACATTTTAATATTTTAAAAACACCAGAAATTTTCATTTTTCTCTCTGTGCTAGTTTGTGAAACTTTCTATTTGTTTTTGGGAATTAACAAATTTCAATGTAATGTTTCTAAGTTACTTTTCAATGTTAATTTTAGTGCTCATTGAAGACTTAAAATTTTGTTCAGATCATGGGTTTTATTTTTATTTATTTATTTATTTATTTATTTAATTGTTAAATCATAGCTGTGTACATTAGTGCAATCAAGGGGTACAATGTGCTGGTTTCATATACAGATCATGGGTTTTAAAAATTACTTTTCCTATTGCTCCTTGGTCTATTTCCTATCTATTCATTTCTTATATCTATTCTTCACTTCTCAACTTTTTTTTAATATGTAATTTCTTCTTAGTTTTCTCTTGCCTTGTATTTCAAGGAAATGCCTTGACTTTATTTTCTGTTTTGTTAGTTTTATTTTTTGACAAAGCCATTCTATACTATAGTGCTATTTGACTTTTTAATCAAGTTCATAATAGGCTGCTCCCTTCCCTCCATTCACCTATATGAATCATCTTGGGCTTTATAACAAATTATTCGCAAACCTGATGAGTTAGAAAAGCAAACAGTTATTGTCTCATAGTCTCTGGAACACAGGCATGACTTAACTAGGTTTAGCTGCCTTAAGTTCTCCCACAAAACCGCAATCAAGATATTAACCAGAGCTGATGTCTCAGGCTCGATGGAGAGTTATCTCCTTTCAAGCCTACTCATGTTGTTGTTGGGAAGGTTCAGCTTTTCATGGGCTGTTGGGCAGAGATCCTCAGTTCCTCAGTAACTATTGGCTAGAGAACTCCACCACTTCCTTTCTACCTTGGCTTCCTTTTTTTTTTTTTTTTTTTTTAAGCAGAATCTCACTTTGTTGCAGATAGAGTGCTGTAGCATCATAACTCACACCAACCTGTTACTCTTGGGCTCAAGTGATCTCTGGTCTCAGTCCCCCAAGTAGCTAGGACAACAGGTGCCTGCTACAATGCCTGGCTATTTTTAGAGATGAGGTCTCTCTCTTGCTCAGGCTGGTCTTGAACTCCTGAGCTCAGGCAATCCATAAGCCTCAGCCTCCCAGAGTGCTAGGATTATAGGCATGAGCCATGGCACTTGGCCATGTTGGCTTCCTCATAGGACAACTCACAGCATGGCATCTGGCTTCCCTAAAAGTAAACAAGTGAGCATGCCAGAGAAAGGACACAGAATGGGAGCCACCATCTCTTTGTAACTAGATCTTAAAAGTGCTGTGCATCACTTCTGCACTGTTCTATTTGTTAGAAGGTAATTGCTAAATCTAGACAATTATATATATCAAAGAATCATATCAAGGCATAGACATGATGAAGTGTGGCTCATTGGCAACCATCTTAGAGGTTGTCTACCATATCCCCCGTACCCATTATGTTGATATTAGTAGCTAAAGATTCTGACTGATTTTTTAATAGTGATTGGTTAATTTTTAATAACCACAAAATCATTCTGAATCTCTCAGAGGATGCTAATTATCATGAATTTGGGCATCTCTTCTGATTACTGCAATAACTATCTTTGTTCAGTGGTCAGTTCTCACTGTTTAACGTGGCTGTTTTGTAATCATCATGTAGCTTTCCACATTTATAATTAAAAGAATAGTTTAAATAGAATTGCATGTGCCCAACCTGAGTAAAATGTATATTGTGCAGGTAGTGAATACAGATTCTGCTTTTGAGACTATTGGCTACTGTGGTTCTGTAGAGAGGGGCTGAACTATGTATGATGTAGCCTGGAAGGTCCATGCAGCATTTGCCTCCTGAGTGCAGTCGAAAGTTATTTGAAAACTCTTCTTTTTCTCTCTAGAATCAAAGCTCATGCCAGGTATTTTCTGCCTTTAAACATAGAAGACTATTGGAGGTGTAACCTGAGGGCAGCTACTCAGAGAGGAGCCCCATGCAGCTGTTCCTGTGGTCTTTAATTAATTATACCAGTCCCTGCCCCTTGGCTCACTGCATCTTTTTTTCAACCTGGGCCGGCTTTGATTAGAGGTTAGGCCATGGCTTTTCCTAGAAAAAATTTGTTTTGAGGTTCACTCTGTCTTTCCCATAGAGATTCTCAGGCTGCTGCCTATTGAGTTTTCTGGTAAATCTCAGTATATCTACTTTTGTTATCTAGAATTTCTTTACATCTTGGTCTTTTAATGAAACACTTTCTGGTTTTCCAGGGACCAAGATGGAGTTAACATTCCTCTTGGGTTAACTAAACTTTAGACAGGCTCCTTCATTACTGTAAACTCCCTTTTCTTAGAGCCTGTACTTTACAAAACTTGAAATTGTAAATTCTTTCTCTGTCACTTTGAGATGTAAATCTTCCCCAGGCCTCTGGTCCAGTAGCCCCCAACATTTTTGGCACCAGAGACCAGTTTTATGGAAAAGAATTGTTCCATAGAGAGTGAGGGGGATTAGATTCTAATATGGAGCCTGCAACCTAGATCCTCTCGTGTACAGTTTACAGTGGGGTTCATACTCCTACAAGAACCTAATGTCAGAGCTGGAGTGACAGGAGGTACAGCTCAGGTATTGATGCCAGCAATGGGGAGCAGCTTTGCCAGCTCACTGGCCAGCTGCTCACCTCTGTCATGTGTGTGGCTTCTAACAGGCCATCAACCAGTACAGGCCAGTGGGCTGAGGACTAGGGACTACAGCTCTAATCAGTTTTGAAACCCCAGGACTATCTTTCTCAAGGACCTGGAAGCTATTCCCTGGAAATGTAATCATGGGAGGAAGGAAAGAGTGATCATATCTCCCAGTCTCTGTAGTGGGAAGGAGCTTATCCTCGATTGAGCCCCCTCACCAAACATGATGGCCTTAAAACTTTGGCCAACCTCCTCCCTGAGACCTTTTGTTTCCATTACTTAAAAACTCTCCTGTCCAGATGTGGTGGCTCCCACACATAATCCCAGCACTTTGGGAGGCTCAGATAGGAGAATCTCTCAAGGCCAGGAGTCCAAGAAGACCTTGGACAACATGGTAAGACACCATCTCTACAGAAATAAAAATAAAAAATTAGCCCAGCACAGTAGTGTGCACCTGTGTTTCTGGCTACTGGGGAGGCTGAGGCAGGGGGATCCCTTGTGCTCAGGAGCTCAAGATTACAGTGAGCTATGACACTGCACTCCAGCTGGGTGATAAGGGGTGACTCTGTTTCTAAACATTAAAAAACAAAAAACTCTCCTGTTTTTCATTTAAGCAGAATCAAATTCAGTCTCTCTCCCTTACTGCAATGTTCTTTAATTCTTTCTTGACTGTTGAACTCGATCCAGTGTAATTTTTCTTTGACATCTGATCTGCTCCAGATTTACACCACTTTTTAGAATTTGTTCTATTATTTCAATAAAATTTTGCACAAGTCAGAGGAAAGTGTGTGATTAGTAAGCCTTCTGGAATTGGCTGCTCTAATTATTTTATTCTTTAAAATTCATTTCTCAAAAATTACTAAATTGCTAATGTTTCCATTTTGCCTAACTCCCAGATTCTCACAATGTACTCCTTCTTTAACTGCAGTACTTTACCCTTTTCAAAGCAAGTAATATATTATTCATCATTAAGTACATATTTTGTAAAATATTTTCTTGTTTGGCTTCAGAATTTAAAAAATAAACCCATAACATTGAGAATATCTAAAATGATATGTTATATGATGTGTATTGTATGAGTATAAAAATATCTGAATAGAACACAGATAAAAATCATGGAAATATAAAGGCTTTTGCTTAAGTTTTTCTAGTAATGGATTGGAGAGCAAGATGGCAGCCGAGTAACACCTTCCGTGCAACTGGGCACCGTGAGTCTGGGGAGATAAGTTTCCAGGCATCTCTGGCTGGTGGGATCAGCCTATAATCATCCCTTTGAGGATACAGGGAGTCAGCAAGAGACTTCTGGACCCCAAGAGGAGGACAAAAACAGTGGAAAACTGGCAAGTGGTTGCGTGTGTTCGAATGGTCTAATCCCGCCGGCAGCTGTAAGTACAGCAGCAGTGAGACTGCAAACTGGAAAGGCCTGTCCTGTGAACTGTTTTGGTGTTTTTGGACTTGGCACTCAGTTCACCTGCCTTGGGGAGAGCTTGAACAGGAGTGCAGAGAACTTTGGGTGCTGTCTAGGGCCCCAGGCTGAGCTGCTGAGCCGGGCAGAGCTAATAGTGTTTGACTGTGGGCTGCAGGGAGCCATTGTGAGAGAACTGCCCCAGCAAGCTCCAAACCTCAGGGTTGCAGAGCAAGAATTGGGCAGGAGCTAGTAACCTAGTGACTGAGCAGCCTAAAGGTGGGGACTGAGCCACTTTATAGCCTTAACCATCAGGGGCAGAGTGAGACAGGTATTGGCACACAGGGTAAGTGGATACCCACTTCAGCAGCGATCCCAGTGACAAGCACTTTCCTGGAAAAGCCTCTGCTAAGCCAAGTTTAGAAGTTTAAAGTGCCTTTTAACAGGGCTGAAGAGAGATTTAGGGTCACCGCCCTGTGGGGTTTGAGAAATCAGTGGAGGCCTCTAATCGTATTGGCATTGTGATTAAAATCTCATACCCCAGAAGACCACCTGTTTCCCAGACAATATTCAACAAGATATATATACTACTTTGCATTTGTTGTTTTGTTTGTTTGTTTTGTTGTTATTGTTTTGTTTTTTAATTTCAACCATTTCCGTACAGACTTTTTCTTTACATTTTTTTCCTTTTCTTTCTCCATTTTTCTAGTTTAAATACAATTTCCCATTGCTACCTTTTTCAATAATTAGAACTTCATTTTTGCTAGTGTTTCTACCCCTATTATTTGGTTTTTCACCCAATTTTATCCCATAAAGTTTTCTGTTTGCTTGTTTTGGTTTGATTTATAGCTATTTTGTCTTTTCTGTCTACTTGGTGGAGGTGGGATACTGTGTCCAATCAGGTTAGCAAGGAGCTGTTGACCTTAAGGGAACCATCCAACCATGCACCCCCAGAGGTTGGGTTTTTTTTTTAAGGTTGTGTCAAAGTACCCTACTGTACACCTATATTGTTCTGTCTCCATCTTTCTTTGCCTCCCTTCTTTTTGTCAATATTCCCTTTTACCCACCCCCTCTCGTTTCTCTGTTTTTTTTTTTTTTTTTTTTTCTTTCATTCTTTCTTTCTTTTATCCCTTCTTCCTCTTCAACCTTCTCATCCTTCTGGTCCTGTACCAAAAGAAATCATCGGAACCTTAGTCCACAGGCACGGGAACTTAAAGAGCAAGAGGAAGTAAAAGGAAAATTAAGGCAAGGAAACAGATAAAAGAAATCACTCATGAGGAAGAATCAACAGAATACTCCTGGCTACATGAAGAACAAGCCCAAAGCAACCCCACCAAGGGACCATGAGGTAGTGACTGCAGAGGATTCCACCTATAAAGAAATGTTAGGAAAGGCAGAAATGGAATTTCAAAAACACATGATGAAAACAATGAAATAAATAATGAAAACAAGAAAACTGCTAATATAGTGGAAAATAAACAAAAGGAAATCCAAAAACAGAATCAAATAAGAGATGAACGATATGAAGAATATAGAAAGGATATAGTGGAGCTGAAGGAACTGATGCAGTCTAATAGGGAACTTAAAGATGCAATAGAGAGTATCAGCAACATGAAGAAAGTATTTTGGAGGTAGGGGACAAAGTTCTTGAGATAACTCAGATAGTTAAAGAGGCAGAAAAGAAGAGAGAGAAAGCAGAACGTTTCTTTTCAGAATTGTGGGACTTTATGAAGCATTCCAACATATGAGTTATAGGAATCCCAGAAGGGGAAAATAATGCCCCAGAGGAATAAAAGCCATACTAGAGAATATTATAAATGAAAATTTCCCAAATATCATCAAAGATTCTGACACACTGCTTTCAGAGGAATATCAAACCCCAGGTCACCTCAACTCTAACCATGCTTCTTTAAGACACATTGTGATGAACCGGTCCAAAGTCAAGACAAAATAAAAGATTCTGCAAGCTGCCAGGAGTAAGCACCAGTTGACCTATAGGGGCAAATCTATCAGAGTGACTGCAGACTTCTCTAATGAAACTTTCCAAGCAAGAAGACAGTGGTAATCTACCTTTAATCTACTTAAACAGAACAATTTCCAGCCCAGAATTCTGTACCCTACTAAGCTAAGCTTTAAAATTGATGGAGAAATCAAATCATTTACAAATATACAAACATTGAGGAAATTCGCCATAACAAGACCAGCTATACAGGAAATACTTCAACCTGTTCTACACACTGACCATCACAATGCATTAGCAGCAAAGTAAGAACTCAGAAATTAAAGGACAGAACCTAATTTCCACACTGTTGCCAAAGATAAAACTAAGCAATGGACTCTCACAAAATAAGATGAATAGAATACTACCATACTTATCAATTATCTCAATAAATGTTAATGGCTTGAATTCCCCACTAAAGAGACATAGATTGGCTGACTGTATTAAAAAACACAAGCCATCCATTTGCTGTATTCAAGAAATACACCTGGCTTCAAAAGACAAATTAAAACTCCGTTTGAAGGGTTGGAAGACAATTTTTCAGGCAAATGGAATTCAGAAGAAAAGGGAAATTGCAATCTTATTTTTAGATACATGTGTATTTAAAGCAACTAAAATCAAAAAAGACAAAGGTGATACCTTTATATAGGTCAAAGGAAAAATACAATAAGAAGACTTCTCAATCCTAAATATTTATGCACCTAATTTAAGTGCTCCCAGATTTTTAAAACAGACCTTACTCAGTTTGAGCAATATGATATTCAATAATAGCATAATAACAGGGGAATTTAACACTCCTGTTACAGAGCTGGACAGATCTTCTAAACAGAAATTAAACAAAGATATAAGAGATTTAAATGAGACCCTAGAACAACTGTGCTTGATAGATGCATATCAAACATTCTATCCCAAAGATAGAGAATATACATTCTTCTCATCACCTCATGGAACATTCTCCAAAATTGATCATATCCTGGGACACAAAACAAATATCAACAGAATAAAAAGAATTGAAATTTTACCTTGCATCTTCTCAGACCATAAGGCACTAACGGTGGAATTCAACTCTAACAAAAATGTTCGACCCCACACAAAGGCATGGAAATTAAACAACCTTCTGTTGAATAACAGGAGTGCAGGAAGAAATAAAACAGAAAATCATTAACTTCTTTGAGCATAACAACAATGAAGATACAAGCTACCAGAAGCTGTGGGATACTGCAAAAGCAATTTTGAGAGGAAAATTTATCACTTTAGATGCCTATATTCAAAAAACAGAAAGAGGGCGCATCAACAAACTCACAAGCCATCTTATGGAATTGGAAAAAGAAAGCAATCTAAGCCTAAACCCAGTAGAAGGAAAGAAACATCCAAAATCAAATCGGAGATCAATGAAACTGAAAACAAAAGAATCATTCAGAAAATTAATAAAACAAGGAGCTGGTTTTTTGAAAAAATAAATAAAATAGATAAACCATTAGCCAGACTAACTACAAATAGAAAAGTAAAATCTCTAGTAACCTCAATCAGAAATGATAAAGGGGAAATAACAACTGATCTCACAGAGATACAAGAGATCATCTCTGAATACTACCAGAAACTCTATGCCCTGAAATTTGACAATGTGAAGGAAATGGATAAATATTTGGAATCACACCCTCTCCTTAGACTTAGCCAGGAAGAAATAGAGCTCCTGAACAGACCAATTTCAAACACTGAGATTAAAGAAACAATAAAAAAGCTTCCAACAAAAAAATGCCCTGGTCCAGATGGCTTCACACCAGAATTCTATCAAACCTTCAAGGAAGACCTTATTCCTGTACTGCAGAAATTATTCCAAAAAAATTGAGGAGGAAGGAATCTTCCCCAACATGTTCTACGAAGCAAACATCACCTTGATACCAAAACCAGGAAAAGAACCAAGCAAAAAGGAGAATTTCAGACCAATTTTGCACCTTAATATAGATGCAAAAATTCTCAAAAAAAATCCTAGCCAATAGATTACAGCTTATCATCAAAAAAGTCATACACCGTGATCAAGTAGGTTTCATCCCAGGGATGAAAGACTAGTTTAACATACACAAGTCCATAAACGTTATCCACCATATTAACAGAGGCAAAAATAAAGACCATATTATCCTCTCAATAGATACAGAAAAAGTATTCAATAAAATCCAGCATCCTTTTCTAATTTGAACACTGAAGAGTATAGGCATAGGTGGCACATTTCTAAAACTGATTGAAGCTATCTATGACAAAGCCACAGCTAATATTTTACTGAATGGAGTAAAACTGAAAGCTTTTCCTCTTAGAACTGGAACCAGACAAGGTTGTCCTCTGTCACCTTTACTATTCAACATAGTGCTGGAAGTTCTAGCCGATACAATTAGGCGAGACAAGGAAATAAAGGAAATCCAAATGGGAGCAGAGGAGGTCAACCTCTCCTACTTTGCTGATGACATGATCTTATACTTAGAGAATCCCAAAGACTCAACCATAAGACTCCTAGAAGTCATCAAAAAATACATTAATGTTTCAGGATATGGAATCAATGTCCACAAGTCAGTAGCCTTTGTATACACCAATAACAGTCAAGATGAGAAGCTAATTAAGGACACAACTCCCTTCACCATAATTTCAAAGAAAATGAAATACCTAGGAACATACCTAACGAAGAAGGTGAAGGACCTCTATAAAGAAAATTATGAAATCCTCAGAAAAGAAATAGCAGAGAATATAAACAAATGGAAGAACACACCATGCTCATGGATGGGAAGAATCAACATTGTTAAAATGTCTATACTTTCCAAAGCAATCTACCTATTCAATGCCATTCCTATTAAAATACCAACATCGTACTTTCAAGATTTGGAAAAAATAATTCTGCATTTTGTATGGCACCAGAAAAAACCTCGTATAGCTAAGGCAGTTCTTAGTAATAAAAATAAAGCTGGGGGCATCACCATACCAGATTTTAGGCTATACTACAAAGTCATACTGGTCAAGATAGCATGGTACTGACACAAAAATAGAGACATAGACACTTGGAATTGAATAGAAAACCAGGGAATGAAACTAACATCTTACAACCACCTAATCTTTGATAAACCAAACAAGAACATACCTTGAGGGAAAGACTCCCTATTCAATAAATGGTGCTGGGAGAACTGGATATCCACATGTAAAAGACTGAAACTGGACCCACACCTTTCTTCAGTCACAAAAATTGATTCAAGATGGATAAAGGTCTTAAATTTAAGGTATGAAACAATAAAAATCCTCAAGGAAAGCATAGGAAAAACACTGGAAGATATTGGCCTGGGGAAAGGTTTCATGAAGAAGACTACCATGGCAATTGCAACAACAACAAAAATAAACAAATGGGACTTCATTAAACTGAAAAGCTTTTGTACAGCTAAGGAGACAACAACCAAAGAAAACTGACAACCTACACAATGGGAAAGGATCTTTGCATATTTTGAATCAGACAAAAACTTGATAACTAAGAGCTACAGAGAACTCAAACTAATCCACATGAAAAAAAGCCAATAATCCCATATATCAATGGGCAAGAGACATAAATAGAACCTTCTCTAAAGACAGATGAATGACTAATAAACATACAAAAAAAAGTTTATCATCCCTATTTATTAGAGAAATGCAAATTAAAACCACCCTGAGATACCATCTAACCCCAGCGAGAATGGCCCACATCACAAAATCTCAAAACTGCAGATGCTGGCATGGATGTGGAGAGAAGGGAACACTTTTACACTGCTGGTGGGTCTGAAAACTAGTACAACTTTTTTGGAAGGAAGTATGGAGAAACCTCAAAGCACTCAAGCTAGACCTCCCATTTGATCCTGCAATCCCATTACTGGGGGGATTCTGCAATCTCATTACCCAGAAGGAAAAAAGTTCTTTTACCATAAGAACACTTGTACTAGACTGTTTATTGCACCTCAATTTACAATCGCCAAAATGTGGAAATAGCCTAAATGCCCACCAACCCAGGAATGGATTAACAAGCTGTGGTATATGTATACCACGGAATACTATTTAGCCATTAAAAAAAATGGAGACTTTACATCCTTCACATTAACCTGGATGGAAGTGGAAGACATTATTCTTAGTAAAGCATCACAAGAATGGAGAAGCATGAATCCTACGTACTCAATTTTGATATGAGGGCAATTAATGACAATTAAGGTCATGGTGGGGGTGGGGGAAGGGGAGAGCAGAGAGAGAGAGAGAAGTAGGGAAGGGTGGGGAGAGGAAGAGCAGAAAGCGGGAAGGAGAGAGGGGGGTGGGGCCTTGGTGTGTGCCACACCTACTGGGGTCAAGACAGGATTGCAAGAGGGACCTTACCTAACAAATGCAATCAGAGTAACCTGGCTTATTGTACCCTTAATGAATCCCCAACAATAAAAAAAAAAAAAAGAAAAAGAAAAAAATAATTTTTTTTTTTTTTCTAATAATGTCTTAGGTCTTTGTGCCAAGTTGAAACTGGGCCCTCTTAGTTTAATGGTTTCAGGTCTGTTTATAGTTTGGCACTATTATAAATTTGGCTTAAGTCCTCTATCTGATGTGAACTCATATTTCCTTGCTTAAATATTTCCCGGGGGTTTCTCATGAGAACTTTATTTGTAGGTGTTAGCTTCTTTGCAGTTTACATCCACCAATGCTCTTTCTTGATTACCCACTAACCCAGATATAGAACTAACTGACATTCTCCTGGGCACCTCCCAACCCCACTCCATAGTACACATATCTGATATTTGTGTGTCTGTTTACCATCATTAAATACCTCTGGCAATAGAAAGGTTTTACATTAAAGCAAACAAATGCATAAAACTTTATTGTTATAAATGTATTTGCTTCAAAGTCTACAGACTGTCCAAAAATAAGAATCTCTCATAAGATACCTTTATCTGCAGACTCCAGCTGTCTACTGTTTTGCTTCACTCTGTTCTTTCTCAATGCCTTTCATATAATTGTTTGCTTTTTATAGGTTTTGTGTTGCTTCTAGTCAGGGTCCTCCTCAACATCCCCAGGGAAATGTAGCTCACAATTCATTGTGACGTTCTAGAATGAATTTTTATAGCCAAGACTCTTCATGTTCTTTTAACAAAAGACTGTCACCTCAAAGTCTCACCCTTCACTTAGTATTGATAAATGAATTTGAAATTCTGCTCTTGGGAATAAGCAGCTATGATCAGCTTGGATTATAAGTATGATTTTAATATGCCACACTCAAAATTCTCTGAACAGTCTTCTAAAATCAATTTTTAAATGACTGTTACTAGGGACTAGAAAATATTTCAGCTTTAGTATTCCCTCCACCGACTCTGTCATTAACATCTATCTAATATAATAGAATGGTGCACTAAATCTGCTTTTCTGTTAGTCTAAATTTCTTCATTTTTATTTCATATGGATATGTCCACTTTGCTTGGCCAAGATATTTTTATATATTTTTAAAGTGAAGAAGTATATTAAATGTATTATAAATTAATTTCTCTTAAAATTAAACAAATAGAGAAGAAATTAGTGCTTAAAAGTATTTTCAAAAGACCTATCATTTAAAAAGTAAAAGGCTAGAACTAAACAAATGAAGCATTTATTTCAGGAACTCGGGAGGAAAAATACAACAAAAGAAACCCAAGAGTGAAAAGACTGTGAAGATAAAAACCAAAAGCTATAAAATAAATAAAACAGACAGACAAAAGAGAAACAAAGATATTTCGAGGGAACAGAAACTAGTAGAAATAAAATCTCAAACTAGTAAAAGAGAAAAAAGAAAAAAAAATTAATTAATAAACTCTTGAACTGGTTCTCTTGAAAAAATACAATTGATATGTGGTGAATTTTATTAATTAAGAAATAAGAAAGGTGGGGGTTAGATAAAGCCCAGAAACAAAATGAAAAATAGCAATAAGAATTTAACTAAAGATTATAAGACACTGCTTTACTTAAATATAAGCAAATGAATTGAAAATATGCATGAAATAGATGATTTTCTAGAAAAATATTAATTATTTTATACTTTTGGAATCAAGAAAAGTTTTGTTTTTCAGCAAGAAATAAGCCTCAAAAGTTGAAAGGACAAATACTTGTATATTTACTATGCATATATTTATCAGTTTTTGTACAGTAGAAAAACACTGCACACAAAATAAATGAATAGTGAAAATAAAATTTCACAATGAATTAAATATGGATTAAATAAATGCAATAAATTTTCATCTATCAGATTAACAAAAATATACTTGACAAATCACATTTGGAGAGAGTTTAGGAAATAGAAACTTTAGCAAAATGTGCACATAAATTCTCAACTTTAGATACAATTTGCAATATTTGTCAAAATTGGAAAGAAACGTAGCCTTTGACCCAAGCAACTCACCTAATGAGCTTGCTGATCTTTGGAAATGTTTACACATTTGAGCAAAAGTAATTGTCTGAAGTAGTTCATGGTAATGAAAGACTAGTTGTGAAATGGATTAAATAAAGAATGGTATTTTCACAGAATGAAACATTGTAAGGCATTTTATGGAAAATGCAAATTAGTATTCATCTAATTCTTCCATACTTCTGAAAAAAATGCTTGTTCAAAGATAATATTTCTGGAAAAAATACAGAAGAAATAAGTAATACCAGTTACCTCTAGAGAGGGAGTTTGAGGACTTAATGGTGGAAGCAAGTTTGAATTTTTCCAGGCTGGAGTGCTATGTCAAGGTCACAGTCAATCCTCTTGCCTCAGTTTCCCAAGTAGCTAGGACTACAGGTTCACCCCACTAGGCTCATTAATTAAAAATACATTTTTTAGAGATGGGGTCTTGCTGTGTTGTCTGGCTGATCTTGAACTCCTGGCCTCAAGCATTCACCCTGCTTGAGCCTCCCAAAGTGCTGAGATTACCAGCTGGAATTACCATGCCTGGCCAAGACTTAGTGATTTTTAAAGGGTAGGAAGAGGAATAAACTTGTCTATTGGACATCTAAGGATGTTAAGCAGAGCCATCCCTAAGAGCATAAAATGTCTGGAAAGGGAATTTTGATTAAAGAATTCTGATGATGATCTTTGTTAGCCTCACAATTTTACCTAAGGTCATGTAGAGAATACTAATTGGGTACCCTGATTCTATTTTTAATATCAGTAAAAGACTCCAGGAAACAGTTTTTTAGGCAAGTATTAAACCACTGACTAGTTTAAGTCTTCTAAGTAAGGATGTACAACTGAAGGTAATAGAAGCATTTGCTTCTGTAACCTGTTGTCAGGATGTTACAAATCCAATGCAAGTTACAATCACTAAGGTATATCATGGCCTATTTGTCTAAAACTTTAATTATTTTCTGGTATCACACTGACCCTGATCATTTTGCTTTGTGCCTCCTAAGGTGATGTCTCTGGTCTGGGATAATTATCTGCCACTATGGATTTTCAGAACTGCTTCATTGAATCTCTTTTTCAGTGATGACAGGGAAATTACATTTATCTTAATCAGTTCCCTCTTTCATTATACAGTGTACTGCTACCGGCAAAATTTTCCAGGTCCTATTGATATCAAATAATCAGCTCTCTCAACTTAACATCTCAAGGTCTAGGGTCTCAGGTTCTACTTTCTTGCCCTATTCCTTCATTTTTTAAATTTATTTTTATTTTATTTTATTTTGTTGAGACAGAGTCTCACTTTCTTGCCCCCTGTGCAGTGCCATGGCATCATAGCTCACAGCAACCTCATATTCTTGGGCTCAAGCGATTCTTTTGCCTCAGTTTCCCGAGTAGCGGGTACTGCAGGCACCTGCCACGATGCTTGGCTATTTTTTTTTAGAGATGGGGTCTAGTGCTTGCTCAGCCTGATCTGGAACTCAAGCGACCCACCCACCTCCGCCTTCCAGAGTATTCCTTCATTTTTTTAAGAAACACAAAAATAATTGCTCTTGGATCTAGTATAAGAGTGTTTACGTACCATTTGTACTTAGTAAATATGTGAAGGATGAAATGAATAATTCTTTCCTATCTAAGTCTTCAACAATTAGCCTCCTGTAGTGTGAGGGAGAGAAAAAGTGGAATTTGAAATAAGGTAAACAAGGAATTGAATCTTAGTCCTGCCACTTGTTTTCTATTTCTGCTCTCTTTCAGCCTCTGTTTCCTCATCTATAAATGATGATAATACTGTCTACCTCAGATATTGTGATTGAAGATCAATTTAGGCATCTATATTCACATTAGATTTAGTAGATGACTAATCTTAATTCAAAAGAAAGCTAGGAGTCAAACAGCATTGGATTAAATGGCACTGAAAGGTGGAAGCTTCTTAAATCTCTATTCTTTCTTTTTCTCTCAATCATAAACTGGAATTTACGTAAATAGCTAATTTTACTGAAGGCTTACTGAATAGTAGCCACTATTCCCTTCTGGCATTGATATAAAACCCTTTATGATACAGGATAATTCAATTTACACGCTGCATTTTTTTTTTTTCTCAAAGCGGGGGTTGTCTAACAATCTTTTCTGTTGGGTTGGATCTTGTAACTGGTAGAAAATATAAGAGTGAAAGGTGTCTATTTCTTTTATGAGGTTTGACAATTAAGTCCATGAACCCATCTTAGAACAAGGGGTATCCACGTCATTTTTTAATATCATTATGGTCACCTTTGAAGTACTCCCCTCCAGAAGCTGTGCATTCATACTAGAGCCTAGTGCACCCTTCAAAGTACTTTTAGTAGGAATGAGTTTGAGTATTTAATTATGAGATCTGGTAAGATGACAGCTTCGATGATCATTCCAGGAAAAGAGCTCTAAAAGTGATTTGAAGGGTGAACTATGTTTTGGCATCACTCCCATGGGGAATACTTTAAAGGTGACCACAGTAGTGATATTAGGCATTGAGGTAGTACTACTTATTCCAGGATCAGTTCATAAACTTAATTGTCTGGCCTCATAAGATGACAGCTCTGATGATCATTCCAGAAAGAATTCTAAAATTGCTTTAATGAGTGAACTAGGTGCTGGCATCAGTGCATAGCTTCCCCAGGGGAATACCTCGAAGTGACCATAATGATATTCGGAGCCCTAATCTGAGCCTAGGCCACCTTGTATAAATTCACTAATTGTTCCTGTCTCTCTCCTGGCAGGGTGGTTGTTATTTATTGCCTTAGGGTAATAGATTGGGGTCATATAACAGATTATATAACAGGTTACTCAACAGTTTTCCTTTCTACACATATGTCTTCCCCAGAATCCTTCACAAAACTATACCTGTCCTATGCTAATTAGATAGTAATGAATCCCGAGTTGGTTAAAAGTCATTAGGAACTCGTTCCTGTATATTCCCACCAGGGAACAGTTCCTAGCCTCAATTTGGTTCCTAGCTACACTTTGGGTCCTGCTTTCTACCCTTAGCCACTTCCTTGCCACCTGTTAACAAGGGAGTAAGTAGATATAAGTCTAATGAGAAGGAGGAGGTTGATTTAAAAACTGCTCTATGGAGGGACAGGAAGGAACCAGTCTGCCTTCCAAAATATCATTCAATTTTGTCACCAAAGATGATAAAAAGAATCAGATGATCTGGGTTCAAGCTGGCTTAGTCATTGTTATCAGTTCTTTTTAAAAAAATATTTTTAATTATTAATACAAAATAGTGGTACGTTTTTATAGGGTACATATGATATTTGATACAAGCATACAGTGTGTAATGATCAAATCAGAGTAACTGGAATATCCATCACTTCAAGAATTTATCATTTTCTTTGTGCTAGGACCATTCCAATTCCATCCTTTTAGTTATCTTGAAATACAGTATGTCCTCAAGTTTCAAACATCCAACTTGCATATGACTTGCACTTACAAAGGGAGGCTATTACAGATAATAGGCAAATGTAACTTTTCCCACTTACATATAAATTAAATTTAAGAATAAACATACAGAACCTATTGGGTTTGTAACCTGGGAACTCCTTATAAACAACAAATTATTATTAACTGTAGCCACCCTTTTGTAGTACCAAACACCAGGCTTTATTCCTTCTATATAATTGTGTTTTGTTTTGTTTTGTTTTGTTTTTATCAAATAACCATCCTTTCTTTATTCTCCCCCTCCAACCCATTACCATTTCCAGCCTCTGGCAATTATCATTCTACTTTCTAAATCCATGAGTTCACGTTTTATTTTTAGCTTTCACATATGCATGAGAACATATGGGCCACCGTGAGACTCCCCAGAACATAAACATACAGAAAATATGATTATACTGCAAGTCCAAACTGCAAAACAAACATAGAATCTATGAAAGTAAAAATACAGTACATAAATTTAACTTACAAGAAAAAAAAATGGTTTCCATAATTGAGACTTGGTGGTAAACTGCTTATAATTGGAGATCAATTGGCCATGGAAAGTTGAAAAACTCAAGTCATAGGGTATGTATTAAATATTTATGCAGTTTCTCAGGTCCTCTCAACTCCACCCCCCACCTAGAACACATGAACACCATCAGGGACTGAGAGTTCCTTGACCGGAATCACTTATCAAATCAACCCTTCTTTGTTCTTCTACCATACAGCTTTCCTGGTTGGCTTCATCCCAGGGTTTTCAGCTTCTCCTGCTACTTCCACACTTAGATGGTTCAAACTCCACAAGGCATGTGATTGGACATCCTAAATGACCTCCTAGTGGCCACATGATGGAACCTATAGTGTGGAAGACTCTTTGATTGATGAGAAACAGTGGGTGGGAACAAGGAAGACATATCCTCCCTTATTTCTTCTTCCTGTGGATGTCTCCAATGTCTCCGAGACAAGATGACTCCAAACTCATGCTCCAGAACATGGGCTTTCCTGCTGTCAAGCAAGTTCTCAATATCCAACTCGTATTCAACAGTCTGCTTCTCAGAGAATTGTTTCCTGTGACCCTTCAACATGTACTCCAGGGCACAGGCTGCCCTCCCGTGAACAGCTTCCCTCCCCACACTGTGATTTCCTCTCCATGCCTACCTACCAGCCACAATTTGTCCTCACTGTAGGTTTTTTCCTGGTTGCACATGGACGTGGACAAAGTTCAGCTTTGTGAAACCCAGTGATCTTGACACTATCCAATTTACCCCGCGGATAGTGACACTATCCACTAACCCATTTACCAATGGGTTACAACCACATCTTCTCTAACAGTATCTAAATGTTAGCCCTGTAGTAAGGATTGCCTTCCAAGTTGTACTTTTATGAGTACTCTCCCTCAGCCATAGGTTGTCCTGAAGAGTTTTTTCCATAGTGTTATAGCTACTCCCATTATAATCACTAATTTTTCATATGAAACTTACCCTGTTTAAATGACTGTGTAATTTCTATCCTCTGATTAAAGTCTGATTCACTCACTAGGTAACATGACCCAATATCACCATGGTAAAAAATAGAAATATAAATTTATCTGAATATTTCTCTTTGAGATTAAACCTTAATTTTCACATCTGCAAAATAGGTAAAATAATACTTAACCCATTGCTATAAGAATTAAAGTAATGATGTATATAAAAGCTTTATAAATTTCAAAGTATTATAGCTCAGTGGAAGCTTTTGATGGAAATGAGATCTTTTATTTTTTATTAAGTCATATATACTTATTCTACATTTAGTAAGTTTCCCTTGTATGATGCACCGTAGGTGTGGTCCCACCAATTATCCTCCCTCTACCCTCCACTTTCATATGAAAACTATAAATTAGTTTCATAGTAGGGCTGAGTACCTTGGATACATTTTCTTCCATTCTTGAGATACTTTGCTAAGAAGAATATGTTCTAGCTCCATCCATGTAAACAAGAAAGAGGTAAAGTTTCCATCTTTCTTTAAATCTGCGTAATATTCCATGGTGTACATATACCACAATTTATTAATCCATTCCTGGGTCGATGGGCACTCAGGCTTCTTCCATGATTTAGCAATTATGAATTGGGCTGCAATAAACATTCTGGTACAAATATTTTTGTTATAATGTGGT
>CAUYPK010005848.1:0-15896 GCA_963574355.1 Loris lydekkerianus | reverse complement strand
TCATAGTACCCAAAGACGGGTAAGATCACTCTGCGTTCAGTCAACCTAAGACAGGGACCAAACCATTGATGTTTGTATCCCCATGACGGGAAAGACTGAAACTGCAAGAGCAGGCAACCTAAGACAGGGGCTATGTTTATCTGCCATACAAAAAACAAAAGAGGGAATTTTTGGGCCCTGCCACGTGCCTGAGGCCTAGTGCAACTTCCTGAGCCTGACTAGATGTAGGTCCATCGAGCTACTTCCACATAGCAATGACTCAGCAAGGCCCGGCCTGAATCTGCCTCTACCTAGATACAGCCAACGTGGTACCAACCCATTGGCCCAACCCTGTCACGCACCTCATTTCCCGCCTTCTTTCCCCGCCCCTTCCCCACGCTCTATATAAGCGGCTGCTTGACGCAATAAAGTTGAGTTCCTGCTTAAAAATAAATAAATAAATAAATAAATAAATAAATAAATAAATAAAATAAAAAATAAAACAATGTTGTGGAGATGTAAGCCCTTTGTGGAGAGAGACAGTTATTAGGAAAAAACAATAGTTGTGAAGAAAAAGCTATTGGGAGATTAGTGTCTACAGTCCCGCCCTAGGTGGAGTTCTGACTTACTGTCTAATATTACATGACTTTCTTGCAGAAAGAAAATTAAAGCTTGGAAAGACTAAATTAATTAATTAAAGTGGAAGGAAAAGACATAACATGGGAAAAAAAGAATAATACATTTCTGCCCAACCATTATCTTTCAAACAGAATTTGGACAAAGAATTATGCAAGTTTATCTTAGTGTAAAATTAGCATATTAGATTCCAGCTGTTCTTGGGTGGCATGCACATTGTTCTATCACAATACCACTTTGCTTTCCTTGTTTACCACCTGCTCAGCTCATGCAGTAAGGACACTATATTATTTTAAGAGATATGAACCCAGGGGGAATTTGTTACTGTCAGGGTCTTTTGAAAGTTCTAGGACAGTGGTTCTCAACCTTCTTAATGCTGTAATGTATTTTCATTGTTAAAAAGGGTTACGAACCACAGGTTGAGAACTGCTGCTCTAGGGTTTATTTTTTCCTGGGGTTAGTTGGAAATAAGGAGAACTCTGTCCTCAGTAATACACATAAGCAAGAAGACAAAATCATATCCCCAAAAATGGAAAATGTGATACAGAGAAGAAACTTACTTTTTCAGAATTTAATAAAGATTGGAAACATGAAGACTTCCTGTTAGACTGTATATAAATTATTTGTTATCATATTCAGCAACAAAGTCAGGAGAATAAAAAAACAGATAATTCTCCTATAAATAAGTAAGTAACTTTTGAGAAAGTGGAATTTATTATGAGTTTGAAGCTTAAAAACTATTCAATAAATTATACTAGGGCAATTTTAAAAACATTGTTGAAAACAAATCAAGTTTTAAGGAGTTATAAGATTAAGTTTGAAATGCTTAAATAGTGTTTCTGAAATTTCTGTACTGTAGGGAAATATTCTAACAAAATGATAGAAAATTCAAAGTGCAAGTTTTAATAAAGCATAAAATATAACTTCTAAATTTACATCATTGGAATGTATCCACTGGAGAAATCATTGAAAGAAAAAAAAAAAACTGAAGGAAAGTCGACAATTTTTATGTATATAAAAAGCTGATAAACTTCAATAAGAAAAATGTTAAAATACAAAACAAAAACCAAAGCAAATAAGCAGTTAATTAACAAAAGAAGAAATAAATACATTAGTCTAATAATAAATATGATTTGACAATCTACGTTATTTATAAGCCAACAAATAGGAATTAAAACCAAACTAATATACCATTTGTCAATTAAAAAATTGTCATTTGTTTACTAAGAATAATTACTGGTAATAAAAGCACAATAAAAAGAGGTGTCAAACGGTGCAAAGAAGCTATAGTATCACTTCAATGTTGTCGCTTCAAATAGGCAGAAACAGAGCTAACAAAGCCATCCTCCCCTAAGCCCCACCTGTTCTTCCTCAGAGCTTCACTACTCAACAGACCCAAGAATATGAGTTTCCTATAAAGTAACATATTCTAAATAATTTAAGAAGGGTGAATTCAAAGCCTTCCAGCGTGCTGGGGAACTCTGGAACGCGTGGCCAGAGCCAAAGAACAGCTACAGAGCAGAAATGTGCCAGCGCAATGGATAATAAATGCCTCTTCCAGATGCCTAATTTAAGACATGGGTGTGAGAAAGGGCATATTCACCCGTCTTTTATCTTCCCTTTTCAAGTCAGTCAGAACTGTTGCGTGTTTCAAGGCTCAAGAATTTGAAGATAGAGTATAAAATAAAAGTTAAGTATTCCAATACTTGCTTCCTTTTACTTATACACCTGTTGAGGTGTATAAGTGTATAAGTAAAACTTAAAATAAAAGTTAAGTATTCCAATACCTGCTTCCTTTTACTTATACACCTGTTGAAAAAATTGAACATTACAAAGCCAAGTAGCTGAAAATATGAATTTACATCCAAATGATTTAATAAAATAACTGAAGGAAAAAAATTTAAGTTTTATTGCAAGGCCAGGACTATCAACAAAGAAAACAAAATACTTAAAAACATACATAGCAATAAAAACATAGTCTAGACAAGTATAAATCATATTAAAAATTTCGTTGGTCTTCATTTTTATTAATCACTGGCACTTTTTCCATTACAACAGCCCTCTTCTATGATAACAAAAAATTGAATAGTATGAGAAAATACATTCATCTCACAAAATAAGACATGGGGAGGAAACAAAGAAGAGAGAATCAGGGCGGCACCTGTGGCTCAGTGAGTAGTGCCCTGGCCCCATATATGAAGGGTGGTGGGTTTGAACCCGGCCCCAGCCAAACTGCAACAAAAAAATAGCCAGGTGTTGTGGTGGGCACCTGTAGTCCCAGCTACTCAGGAGGCTGAGGCAAGAGAATTGCCTAAGCCCAAGAGTTGGAGGTTGCTTTGAGCTGTGACTCCAGGGGACTCTACCACTGGAGTGGGGGTGGGGGGACAAAGTGAAACTCTGTCTCAAAAAAAAAAAAAAGAAAAGAAAAGAAAGAATCAGAGGAAGAGATAAAAACTGATTTTTAAGGCTTTTAACCAACTGTCTATTTATTAAGTACATATGACCCTGGGTTTATGTTGTCCTTGTTCTTTCCATTTCCAGTAGCTATGATGATTATAAAATTGTCTTAAAGAGGAGTTCCCATAGCTCATGGGTTAAGGTGCCAGCCACATGCTCTGGTGGGTTTGAACCAGGCCTGGGCCTGCTCAAAAAAAAATAGCTGAGTATTGTGGTGGGTACCTGTAGTCCCAGCTACGAGGAAGGCTGAGACAAGAGCATTGCTTGAGCCCAAGCGTTTGAGGTTTCTGTGAGCTGTTATGCAATGGCACTTTACTGAGGGTGACAAAGTAAGACTCTGACTTAATTAAAAAAAAATAATAATAATCTTAGAGAGAAAAATCTGTAACCAAAGCAATACAGCATATGTTTAATGTCATAATTAAAGAAAAATTGGAATTTATCTTACCAAATGATTTTCTCCTGAGATTCACAAATTGAAAATGCACATCATAGGCGGTGCCTGTGGCTCAAGGAGTAGGGTGCTGGTCCCATATACTGGAGGTGGCAGGTTCAAACCCTGCCCCAGCCAAAAACTGCAACAACAAAAAAGAAGAAAATACATGTCACAACTGGAAATTCAGCAATGAAGTATAGCCCTTGACTTTTATTCTTCTTAATACTATTTCTTATAGATACCTTATAATAAATGTAAGAATAACTTCATAAACAGATTTGTTTTATATTGTCTGAAAATATAACTAAGAACAACCTTCATTTAATTTGGCCTTCCTTCAAAATGCTGCTACATTTAACTTCTAGAAAAATAGCTCATTTCTTTAAAAAAAAGTTGCAACTGAGAACTTAATCAACAATCAATGTCCAAAATATGTTCCTAAACCCAGAGACATATATTAGAGCTTCTAGTTGATTCTATTACTGCAATATTGCCCATGAATATGGATGAGTCCACACTTAAAGATACTTGATTCTTAAAAAATATGTAAAAGATAATTGATTCTATTACTACATTTACATTCTTTAGGATGGTTCTGCTCTCAGTATTACTCTCATCGCTTACAGTGGCATCAAATACAAATGTGTTCAGTATTTATGTTCACCAAATTCTACCCCTATTTTTCTTTGTTTAACCCAATTATCCTCCCCAATTTCATTCTGATAATTGGCATTATTTCTTAACTTTCCCAGATAGAGTTAGGTTATTAAGTGTGAAATGTACAATTTCCTTAAGTACTAAGTTTAATAGTTGATATCTTTGATACTCCACTTAAACAGTTTTTGTTTCATTTTTATTGTGAAGAACGTATATCCTTTCGAACACATGTTTTGGTTTGTGATTATCTTTCAAAAAATTTTTAGAGCAATATTTGTAAAAATATGAAGAACTCAAAAGTTTGTTTTATTTTCAAATATTAGTTCTATCATGGAATCAGTGCAATGCAGACAATTTGAAATATCAATGGAGTGTTTGGAAAGAATGTGGCTAATGGATGTATGTCACTGGTTTGATAGGTTCCGTTCTGATGACTTTAACCTTGAAAATGAGCCATGTGGGCTACCTGAGACCAAGGTGGATAATGATGACCTGAAAGCTATAGTGCAGTGGTTCTCAACCTTCCTAATGCCACGGCACCTTAATACAGTTCCTGTGGGTTGCGACCCACAGGTTGAAAACCGCTGCTGTAGTGGAAGTGAATCCATCTCAAACCACCCGTGAATTGGCAACAAGGTTTGACGTTACTATTCCAACAATATTGGAGTATTTGAAACAATTCAGCAACTTAAAGGAGCTGGACAGATAGGTTCCATGTGTATAAATGAGCATTAGAAGAGAAATCATCTTGAAGTTTGTCTTCTTTTCAGTCAAGATATAAAGGCACATCATATTGTTATGTGTGATGAAAAATCTTTGATGATTGCAAGCACTCAGCACGATGATGTGATAAAGATGTGGTGCAGAAACACCGTCCAAAAGCAAATACACTGTATTTATCAAAAAAGTCAATGGAGTCTGGTGGTCTAGTCCGGGTATTATAAACTACAGCTTCATCAAACCTGGTAAATTGATTACAGCAAATGTCTATTGCAATCAATTGGACAAAATGATGATTACGTTTGTGATTAAGCAGCCAAGACTGGTCAATACAGACAGGCCAACCCTCTTGCAAGACAACGCTGTACCACATGGCACACCAACAACACTGCTGAACTACAAGAGCTGGGGCTGGAACTCTGCCACCCACCATATTCGTCAGACCTTACATTCATGGTCAGTTCACTGTCCACCACTTCTTCCAGGTTTTGGACCACTTCTTACAAGGAAAAATATTCAATTATCAAAAAGCTGTGGGAAAAGCCCTTTATAGTCTCATGGCCACTTGCCCTTTAGACTTCTTCACAGCTGGCATAGACAAGCTCCCAGTAAGATGGCAAAACTGTGTTGATAGTTTAGGTGCATACTTTAATTAGTTGTACTGCTTCTTGTTTGAGATATAATAAACTAAACTTGATTTGAAATTGAACATTTCACATTTAATGACCTAAATAATATAAGCCTCTTTAAATTTATCTATTTTTTCACTTCACAAATATTCTGTCTTTAGCAATGTTTTTCTTCCGTCCTGAATCATAACAAAACCACTTTATTCTTTACAGAGGTGTTGGTTTAGCTTTGACTAATTCAAACATTTCACACTGACTTAACTTCTTACAAAATTTTATTTCTTTACACTGTATCTGTACTCTCACTTAAGAGGTTTTTCCCATCGATCCACAAAGTGTTCCAGCTTCCCATACGTGTCTGTGAGTGTATAAAATTTTTAGTCACAAATCCTATCAGTTTGTCTACTTCAAGAAGGACAGATAAGCATTAAAAGTATAGAAAATAGATTTTGTAGTAGATATAATACCCCATGTCTTATTGATAGAGTAATTGAGGTCCTGAGCAGGGGTGGGGAACCTGAGGGCTACAAATGGCCTTCTAGTCCTTAGGTGAGGCCTTTTGATTGCATCCAACTTTTACAAAACAAATTCTTTAATTTTTCCTAATAAATTTATGTTCATATCTTATATTTTTATTTTTTTAATTAATGTGTTTATATTACCAAAGAATATAAAAAGTTTCAATTGAAATAATCCTCCCCAAATGACAAACACAATTAGCACATCCATAAGCCATCTGGGTTAAATTGATGGCTGCTGTGCTCATGATTGAGTTCTAACTTCCCCTGCCCAACTGGTATCACTGGTGCCAACTTGTATTACATGAGGATGGTTGGTAAGAGTAGGCGGGTGTGGAGTACATCAGTTTATTATCAGTGACAACAATGTACTGTGTTTCTGTTTAGAATGAAATCTGTGAATAGTTGCACAGCTTGACAGTATTTTTTAATTATGTCTGCTGTATAGCCCATGTGTCAAAGACCAAGAGAATGCTTAAGGAAGAAAACATATTTTCTAAATGAGGACTGAGAATTACAATAGTATCTTGTATCTGCTAAAGATAAGTTGATCTGCTTGCTTTGTGATAGTGCAATACCAATATTAAAGAAATGCAATGCTCATCCGCATTGTAACACAATAAGGACCCATGAATTTTACATTAGAGGAAGAGGCATGAAAGGCTGTACTTCAGTAATTGAAAGATGAAAAGCACAGTAAAGAATTCTTTCAAGCAGCAATAAGACCGGGAAATAATGCCACAGAAGCAACTTATAAAGTAGCTATATACTCAGGGGGAATAAAGAAGCCATGCAGTGATGCAGAAATTGTGAAAGAAGGAGTTGTCAAAGTTATAGGATGCTTAGACCCATTAACATTTCAAAGTACAAACAACCTCTTTCATAGCTGAGCATTAATTAGCCTTTGTGAAATACTTCAAAAGGAAAAGACACATAATTCAATCACTTTGGATGAATCAGCTGATACTACTGACTCAGGACAGGGTTTATACCTCATTTGAGTCATAACAGAAGATTTCCTTTGCTAGGAATAGTTACTTACTTTGAGTGTTCTTCTGAACAGAACACAGGAAGTTGTATCTTCAACAACTTTCAAGATAAATGTTGTGAAGTTGGATTGAATTTGGTAAATTTAACGACTGTATATCCAGCCAGTGCACCTTCCATGACAGGAAAGCATGAAGAATTTATTGCATAGACAAAAAAGTATTAACAGATTCAGATTCTCTCATTGCTTTTCATTGCATCTAGCATCAGCAAAATCTCTGTGCTACTATTTTAAGTGACACTTTTGCAACAAGTTATATTAATAAGTATTGTTAACTACATTTGTGAAAATGCAAGGGCACAGTGTTCAATTTCATAACATGCAAATGTTGAACAAGGAGGTATTTCGTGTGGATTTGAGTATCATTTTAAAGTGCATTGGCTATCACTGGAACAAATGTTAGCCAAAATTTTATCTCTGCAAGAACAGATAGTTAAATTGCATGAAGAACAGAATCAGCAATGTGAATTATTAAAAGAAGATTTCTATAGGAATGTAGCATTTTTTGTGTGCTATACCATGTCAAATCAAAATGACCTGAATTTGTCTTTGCAAAGTATACATACATATATATATATATATATATATATATATATATATATATGCCTATACATGTTATATGTCTATATATGTTATATGGCCAAAAATCAAATTGTTGAGGGGCCTAAGAAGGCCCTACATGAATCCTTTCCCACCTCCTCCTAAGACAAAGGACACAAAGGATCTAGTTAGACCCACCCCTGAAGTTCTTGCCAAAGGATTCTAACTCACCAAAGCCCTGCAGACAAGCTGTGAAATTTGCCCACCCCTTTGGCCCCACATAAAATGGGTTTCTAATGGCCCCCAGGTGCATACACCATCTTTGCACTGCCCAAGCAGATCACCACCCTCTTTCAATAAACCTGACTTAAACTTCTCCACTCTCTTCCCATGTTGTCTCTGGAGGACAGTGCTTCCATTTTTCACCAAGCATTTTGAAGAAAAGCTATGTTTTTTAAAACACTGCTTCAGAAGGAAATTTTTTTAATATTCTTTTTATTTTACCCTTTTTTTTTTTTTTATCAATGTAATTTAAGGTGCTGTGGAAGTTTAACTATAAGTTCAAGTGTGCCATGAGATAAAAATGGTTGAAAAATGTTGTCCTAGAGACTCTTCATGCTTCATTTCAATGATGCTCTAATCATGAGAGCAAAAGTATGAACTATGAGAAGGACTTCAGGCATTCTTCTATTCTTTTTTTTTTTTTTTCAGCCTATTATAGTTTTTTTTTTTAATGACTGAACTACTATAAATCCACAAGCAATGGTTCAGACACGGTGCTTCTGAAGTGTTTCATCCCTCCCCACCAGGCACAAGCTGCATCAAGGAGAGGCTGGACTCCCCCACTCTGCTCAGGCATCAGGAGACAGATGGGGCCGTTACTGTTGAGCACCAGTGGCAGCTGGAGCAGGCATCCCAAGGGGGTTGGCAGAAGCAATCACTGGCGAGCTTGCCAGAGGTCCAAGAGGAGAAGGAGTTGGCACTGAAGAAATCCCTGACATGATGTTGGTGCTGCTGACAGGCGTACTGCCCCCTGACATGCTAGATGAACCCATTTGAGCCTGGTCCTTCACAACAGTGTAGAAATAAGGATGCTCCATGGGCTGTCTTGTGGTAAGCCGTGACTAGTGGTTATATTGCAGCAGCTTGTCCAGGAAATCCAAGGCCTCAGGGCTCACAAGGTGCTGGTTTTCGCTGTGGATTAAGTGTTCCCATCGCTTACAAGAATGTCTGCCTAAGATATCATCAAAACATGGATCTAATTCAGTGTTTTGTTTTTGTTTTTGTTTTTGTTTTGGAATTCCATGAAGCTTAGTTTAATCTTGATGCTCTACATTTTTTTTTTTATTATTAAATTATAGCTGTGTACACTAATGCAATTATGGGGTACAATGTACTGGTTACATATACCATTTGAACATTTTCCCCAGTAAGCAGAATGATATATGTAAATCATTTGAAACTGTTACAGACCTATTAGGAGAATACAAGGAAAGGTTAACTGACTTTGAGAATCATGGCATCACATGCAAATTAGCATTTCAGCCTGATCTAGTTCAGCAAGGCACCTAAAAACACTACAGATAAAATTAATTGAGCTGTAGCAGAAAGCATTTTAATGTCATTGATGCTAAGAAAGATCTAATTGAAATATGGAAACATTCAGTAGAATACTCCGCCTTTGGCAATATGCCCAAAGAATGCTTTTAGGCTTTTCAATTCCTTAATTTTTTTTTTAATTAAATCATAGCTGTGTAAATTAATGCGATCATGGGGCACTACCGATCAGGTTCAAACCCGGCTCCTTAATTTTTTGCATCTACATTCTCCCACCTAACCCAAAGACAGGGTCACAAAGTGACTGATACCCTTCCAGAGGATCAACTAAAACTGCAGACCTCAATGCTGCAACTAAACATGCAAATGCTTTCCAACAAAAAGCAGGTACAACCAAGTCGTTAAAAGACTAGTTAACTTTAAAATTAATGAATAGTTTTTCATTCTTTCAAAGTATTAAACTTTTATAAAACAATGTACATTTTTAAGTATATCTAATGGAAGTTTCTTGAATGTCACCTTATGGTTAAATTAGTGTAGCCTTACAAGATGAAAAGGTTCTCCACCCCTGGTTTAGGGGGTTATGGGTTAATTGATTTGTTCAATACCACAGATAAATAATAGCATTAGAATTAGATATGTCTCTGCCTGATTCACAGTACACTATCACATATATTATTTTTATAATAACATAATTATTCTCTATACTATTTTGTACAATAGATGTCTCACAATCTTCACAATATGACCTCTGTTCTCACATTTATTTACATTTATTATTATTTGTTATCCTAAAAGACAAGGTCTTGTTCTGTCACCTAGGCTGAAGAGCCATTGACCTGATCACAGCTTGCTGTAACCTTGAACTCCTGGGCTCAGGTAATCTTCCCACTTCAGCCTCAGACTCCCTAAATATCTCGGAATGCAGATAGGGACACCCGGCTGGTTTCAAACTGGCCTCAAGCAAATCTCTGACTTCAGCCTCCTAAATTTCTGAGATTATAGGCCTGAGCCTCCTCAGTCAGCTCAAAATTATTTTTAATCTCCCTTCCTAAAAATAACAAAGCATATGTTTGTCACTAAATTCTATGAGCTCTTCCAACATCTCATATTTTTTAAACAGCCTGGGAATTATTACTTATGTCCTCCTCCTAATTGTTATACTCCCTGTATTTTTGTCTTTCACCAACCCCATTCCCCTTGCTAATTTTCACTCTTTATGACTGGACTTTCTCGCATCCTTTTCTTCTTATCCTTAAAGTTCTGTCACTTGCTCTATATTCTCTAATCTCTCACCTACACTTACATGATTATATCCCAACTGAGCAATTATGAGAGCTGAGCAACTGATAATTTTCTCTTTTCATTGTTTGAAATGTCAAGACTGAACCTCTATGAAGAATAAGTTTTGTTCACTCAGTTAGGAATGGGTTTTGAATACTGAAAAAAAAAAAAAAACTAATTTAAAAATTTCTCTTGGAGAAAGCACACCTAGTATTTTTAAAATATAACATAATAAATGATATTTCAAATACAAGTTACCATGGATAGTTGGGGCAAAGGAAAAATAATTCCTGGAAACAACATTAGGTAGCTTATAGAATTGTTGGAATAGGGAACCAGCTTGAAACATGGGCACAAAGGGCCTCTTGGCATATAAAATCATGCCCAGGCAAGCACAGAAGTGATGAAGCACAGCTGCTGCATCCACTGAGCACTAGACCACAGCTTTATCCACCACTGCTTCTGGCACTGGTCCATGGATCCTAGTGATACATCACATGATGATTTAATGATGGTAAAAAAGAAACAAAATAAAAAGCAGGTTTAAAAACATATTACTAGAGAATGGTTAATAGAGGTAGGCTAAAAAGCAATGAAAATAAGTTTATTCTCATATAAGAGGTTATAGATTGTGTTTAGATTGGCTAAATCATAAAATAATAGTGGAAACAAATTATTTGGGAAATTAAAGAAAATCCTTAGAAAAAGTAAAAGAAATTGTAAAAGACAGATGCAGTGGCTCACACCTGTAATCCCAGCACTGTGGGAGGCTCAGGAGAGAGGATTGCTTGAGCTCAGGAGTTTGAGGCTTGTTTGAGTGAGAGTGGGACCCTGACTCATAAGAAAAATGGAAAAACCCAGCCGGGCACCACAGCATGTGCCTGTAATCTCAGTGGCTTCAGAGCCTGAGGCAGCAGGATGCCCACAGCCCGAGTCTGAAGTTGCAGTGATCTATGACACCATTGCAACTCTGCTCAGGACATAGTGTAGAACTCTGCCTCAACAAGAAAAAAGAAAGAAAGAAAGAAAGAAGGAAGGAAGGAAGGAAGGAAGGAAGGAAGGAAGGAAGGAAGGAAGGAAGGAAGGAAAGAGAAGGAAGAAAGAAAAAGAAAATGTAAAAAAGTTATAATTGGATATTGAGACTAGGCATGCAGATGTTATAAGGAGAAAATTCTGCTTTTGATTATATAACTTTTTAGACATGTGCAAGTATTTTCTAAATTAAATGAAGTAAATTTAAAATAAAATCTATACATATACCACAGTTTATTAATCGATTCTTGAGTTGATGGTCACTTGGGTTGATTCTACCATCTTGGTAATTGTGAATTGAGCTGTGAAAAACATTTTAGTGCATATACCCTATGATGAAATGATTTTTTTTTTTTTTTCTGTCTGGGTACTTAGTAATGGGAATGCAAGATCAAATTGAAGGTTTTGTTTTAGCTTGCTGAGGATTTTCTATACTTCTTTTCAAAGAGGCTATCTTAATTTGCAATCCTACTGTGGATATGTGTTCCATAGAATACTATCCAGTCATAAAAAAGATAAAGAGACTTTACATGTATTGTCTTAGCCTGGATGGAGTTGAAGAACATTCTCCTTAGTAGAGTATCACAAGAATGTAAAATCAAGTATCCAATGTGCTCAATTCTAATATGAAACTGGTTGATAAACAACTACACACTCACATGAGACAAAAGCACAATTAAACTCAAGAGGGGTGGGGGGGAAAGGTAGAAGGGTGGATTGCTTGAGCTCAAGAGTTCAAGACCAGCCTGAGAAAGAGTGAGACCCTGTCTCTAAACCTAGCCCAGGATTGTGTTGGGCACTTGTAGTCCCAGCTACTTGGGAGGCTGAGGTGGGAAAATCACTTAAGTCTAAGAGTTGGAGGGTGCTGTGAGCTGTGACACCACCATGGTCCTCTACCCAAGGTGACATAGTGAGACTCTTTCTAAATAAATGTTCCTTTAAATATATTATGTAATCAATATAAAATATATGATAATCTTAGTAAATGTAAAAAGTTGTAGAAAGATTTTGAAGTGACAGGGTATCATGATTAAACAACACAGATACTTCAGTTTGACATATCTTTCTCTGCAGCAAACAAAAAAAACTTTGGACTAATTTACCACTGTCTCAAAACTAATCACGAAAATACACTTGCAAATCTTGATCTATCCCAAAGCATTTTAATACCCATTATTTTACTTGATTAAATTGGCTTGATATGCACAAGATTGTGTTACAATTTAAGCCAACCTTATTTTCTCAATTTATAAATCTAAATCCAATAACTTTTCTTAAATTTCAAAACAAGTTAGCGGCAGCCTCTCTGCTTACTACTGTGCTCTTTATACTCCATCTTTCTATCTTTCTCTGATTTGTAATTTTCCAATAAATAAAAAAAAAAGATCTTAACAGTATCTCAATTTTTCCCCATTTTTCAAATAAATCAAGGAAACATTTCACAGGAAAGTGGCAGAGTTCAGCCTATAATAATATTCAATTTGTTAAGCAGTCATGAATCCCTTTAAACCATAAACTCCTTTCAATATACTTAATGTTCCTTGATAACAAGAAGCAATATTCTTTCTGTTAAGTGCAAAGTGAGGTTCTTGGTACATACCCAGTAACTTACTATAAGTCTTTTTAATATATTAATTATAATTGAATACTTCCAATACTTGTGTATTAATCTGATGAAAATCTGATTTGTTTTTAAAACTTTTCAAGTGATTTTAACCTAGTGTCAGAGTTGATAGATATCAGAATATAATAGAATAGTGGTTCTCAATCTTGACTATGTATTACAATTACCTAGGAATCTTTAAAAAATGTCCCCATGGACACACAGAGGTGGGGCCCAGGTATTGTAGTTTTAATATTTCCCAAGTGATTCTAATATGCCTCGAAGGTGAGAACCAAGGCAACAGAGGAGAACAATTGCCTTGCTTACTTTAGCTGACTTACCACCATGTGAGGATTCCATTAGGTCATTTGCTGCATTACCTGCTTATGCATTTTGGCAAGATGGCTATGAAAATGACATGGGAAGTCCCTTTATACTCACTCTTTTCTTTAAAAAGCTCAAATTCTTGTTTTGCCCATTGAGCTGCACTCAGTTGTCTGTTGTCTGGATGTTGGCTTTCTTCAAGAGCTAGCTCTTTCTGTCTTCCCAGCACCGTAGCCCTCTGCAGAGACACGGTGGACTAATTAATTAGCTCGGCTAGACCTAAGACACCAAAAGCTGCCACTCCATTTACCTTTGGCCTGCTTGTCCAGGCTGAGCAGTCTTTCTCGGTCTAACATCCCATAAGAAACGCTACAACTAACGGTATCCTCACTGAGCACCCAGTATTATAAATTCTGCTGCCATTCCACACTATCAGTCTTCTGCATCGTAAAGAGACCCATTTCTTAGAACAGACTCTTAGGTGGCACCAGTTATTTTCACAAACTGGAAACAGGTCTCATAATTGTATGCTGGTCAACCAGTCAAGACTATTAGCAAAATCACTTACTCCCTGATTACATCTTTTACCTTCGTCTATAATTCTCTGCCTATTGACTGCTGGTCTTGCGTTTGATTTTCATTTTTATTCATCAATAGTAGTACATTTTCAGACCAAGTGTCCTAAAACCTTAAAAATTGCTCAGAATTTTCCCATACATCATGCTTGCCTACACTGAGAGTTAATGCAGGAAAGCCATTACTGGGGCAGTGAACATCAGGCCGAATTATGTTGCTAATTAAAAGATTCAGATGCTGGTAAGAAAGTCAGTTTTTTCTTTACTACTGCAACGACTGAGAGGGAATTAGAGCACTTACTCCCAGAAGAACCACATCTTACTTTTATTGCTCTCACTCTTTATCAGTCTGTCTCTGCTGTTACTCTAATGTTCTTATTTTACATGGAGAAGATTAATTATATCTGATATATATAGACTCTTTAAGTTAAAGTTCTCACTTTTAAATAAACTGTGGTGACATATGTTGTTTTATTTCCAACTTCCCTCCTGACATCCCTGTGTGGTCATTGTACATAATAGACACCGCAGACTACCTACTTCATTTTTTTAAACTATATTCATTCCTCCTACCTCATACTCTCTACACCCCCCTACCCCACCCAGCTCTATTTGTTACACTTTCCAAAATTTACAAAAGAGGGTTATTGTCTCAAAGTAAGTCAAGGCAAAACCAAGGTGTCTTTCCTGCTCAAACTCTGAAGTCTCCCCAGTACTTGCAACTTCAAGGACAGAAGCTAATTATTGACAGAATACTTCCATAGAGATTTCCTTTTAACAACAAACAACCCCAAAGAAAAAAGGACAGATAAACTAAAAACACAAAACCACTCAGTTAAGGCCTCTCCTGCTGCTCCTTACTCTGCACAATTCACTTTGAAAACCTAATCAAGCACCCATGCTGAGGACAGTTCTGAGACAGTGCAAACAGCAGATGCAGACCCCTGCTCTGCCAGGTTTTTAGAATGGTGAGTCTTTTCTAGTCCCTGAAGGTTACTGTTGAGGAGATGGAGCAACCCCTGGCTAAGATTTATGATTTATTTCCACCATTCTGGGATAAAGAAAAGCTGAAATGTCCCACAACATCTGAATCCTGGGTGTCAATTCTAGGAGAAAGAGTACACATTTGAATGTACACGTCCCTTTCTCTAAAGTTAAACTTCATCAGCATTATTTCTTGTTGAGTTAATATTTTTTCAGACATTTTAAGATTCACATAAAATAGTTATTTTTTAAGCTTTGGGAGTATACGAATTTCCATTATTCTGACATTTTAAATGTTTTAGTATTTTTTTTTAATTGTTAAATCATAGCTATGTACATTAGTGCAATCGCCTGTACCCATTCTAAGATGCACCATAGATGTGACCCCACCCATCACCCTCCCTCCACCAAAATCTTCCCCCTCCCGTCTCCCTCCTTGGCCCTTTCCCCATAGTCTTGTGCTATAGTTGGGTTATAGCCTTCATATGAAAGCTATAATTTAGCTTCACAGTAGGGCTGAGTACATTGGATACCTTTTCTTCCATTCCTGAGATACTTTGCTAAGAAGAATATGTCCCAGCTCCATCCATGTAAACATGAAAGAGGTAAAGTCTCCATCTTTCTTTAAGGCTGCATAGTATTCCGTGGTATACAAGTACCACAATTTGCTAGTCCATTCGTGAGTCGATGGCCACTTGGGCTTCTTCCATGACTTAGCAATTATGAATTGGCCTGCAATAAATATTCTGGTACAGATGTCTTTGTTATATTGTGACTTTTGGTCTTCTGGGTATAAATCTAGTAAAGGAATTATATGATCAAATGGCAGGTGTTTTAGTATTTTTTATTAAAAATTTTTATTATAATTAGTCATCAGGTCAAAGTACTCATAGTAATGGTTATGTCTTCTCATTATT
>CAUYPK010005847.1:0-10774 GCA_963574355.1 Loris lydekkerianus | reverse complement strand
AAGAAAGAAAAAAAGAAAGAAAAGCAAAGAAAAGAAAAGAAAATAATGGGAGATTTAGCCCCAAAGGGTGAAGGGAATCCCCCTTGCTCCCCCGCCGCCACCCCCCCCCTCCCGTGAACAGAACAGATGAGGCAGCTGGGGCCACTGGCAAGGCCATCGAGCCTGCACCCCGTAGCCAGGGCACTGAGGCAAAGGACGAGCCCCCCACCCCCACCCGCTGCGCCAAGGATACCCTCAAGAAGAAATTCTCTTTAAAGAAGCCTTTCAGGCGGCGCCTGTGCCTCAAAGGGGTAGGGCGCCGGCCCCATATGCCAGAGGTGGCGGGTTCAAACCCAGCCCCGGCCAAAAACTGCAAATAATAATAATAATAAAATAAAGAAGCCTTTCAAATTGAGCAGCTTGTCCTTCAAGAGAAATCAGGAAGGTGGGGGTTATTCTTCTGCCTCTTCACCTACAGAGGAAGAGCAAGAGCAGGGGCAGGGGGTGATTGGTGCCTGGAGGGATGAGGGCAGTGCCCAGAAAGGGAAGGCTGTTGCCACCCCCAGAACCAGGAGCCCCTGGCCAAGGGGGCAGAGGTTAGTGCTGCCTCCAAGGAAGGAGACACGGAAGATGAGGCAGGGCCCCAGGCTGCGGAGCTGTCTATTCTCTCGGGGCTGACAGTGGCCCTACATTGGCCAGTGCTGAGCAGAATGAGTAATCGGGTGGGGGCAGGTAGATGGTCTCTATGCTGCAAACACTGTGTCTCCAGACATTGGCAAATATTCTCTGGGGAGGTCAGTGTTGCCCATGATTAAGAACCAGTACAATAGCTTAGTTTGTGTGTGTGTGTGTCCACGCGCTCACGTGTGTGCACATGTGTGTGTGTCTGTGTGTAGCTCTGTGAAATTTTATCACCTGTATATAGACCCATGTTACCATCATGACAATCCAGACACAGAACTGTTCTGTCACTTCAAAGAAACTTCCTGATTCTTAGCCTTCACAGTCTCTTGGCCCCACTAATCTATTATGAATGGTTATTAATTAAGTTGCTGCGAGCATCTGTGTACAGATTTTGTTTACACTTTAGTATCATTTCTTTGGTATAAATTCACAAGTAATTTCTGAGTTGTATCGTAATGGCATGGTTAGTTTTTATTTTTTTTTTAACTTATTATTATTATTTTTTTGGCACGCTTAGTTTTTAAATAAACTGCCAAATAGTTTTCTGGGTGGCTGTACCATTCTGCATTCTTATAAAGATCACTGGTAGAGTTTCTTTGTATTATTGCTAACATTTGATATTTTCACCATATTTTATTTTAAGCTATTCTGATAGGTGTGTAGTGATATCTTGTAGATATTGTATTAAGAAAGTTTACATTTTCCTAATGACTAATGATGTTGAAAATCTTTTCATATGTTTATTTGCCATCTGTATATCCTCTCTGGTGCATGTCTGTTCATGTCTTTTGCTGATTTACTAAATGGATGCTTTGGTTTACTATGTAGTTTTGAGAGTAATACATATATATTTTTTCTAGATTCTTCAACATTTATGTCATTTGCAAATATTTTCTCCTAGTCTGTAACTTATCTTTTCATTCTCTTCACAGGGTCTTTCAAGGGGCAAAAGTTTTCAATTTTAATGAGGCTAACCAGTTCTCCAAACCCGAGCCCCATTTGTTAAATAGGGATTCTTTCCCCAGTGTATGCTTTTGTTTGGTTTATCAAAGATCAGATGGCAATATGAGGCTTGTTTCATCTGTAGGTTTTCTATTCTGTTCCATAGATCTATGTCTCTATTTTTTTTCCAATACCAAACTGTTTTGATCACTATAGACTTGTATTATAACCTGAAGTCTGGTAAAGTGATGGCTTTTGAGTTATTTTGTGTACAAGGTGTGAGGTCTAAGTCAAGATTCATTTTTACCACTTCTTCAATTGGTCCAGTACCATTTAAATTCATTTATGCCTTTGTCCAGAATCACTGAACATATTTGTGTGAGTCTATTTCTGGGTTATCTGTTCTGTTCCTTTTATCTGTATGTTTATCCTTCCACACAGTCTTGATTACTGTAGTTATGTAATAACTCTTGAAAACAAGAAGATTAATTTTTTCCACTTTGTTCTTCTTTTGGAAAATTGTCTTAGGTATTCTAGTTCCTTGCTTTTCCATATAAATTTTAGAATAATCTTGTCTACATTTACAAAACGTCTTGTGAGGACCTTGATAGAAATGAGTTAAACCTCTGTATCAATTTGGAGAGAATTGGCATCTTTACTATACTAAATCTTTCATTCCATGAACATGATATATCTTTCATTAGAAGATCTGAAGCAGAATAGTAACATGATATGATTTGTGTTTTTTGAAAATCACTTTGGCCGATGTATGGAGAAAGAATTCTTTTTTGGCAGTTTCTGGCCGGGGCTGGGTTTGAACTCGCCACCTCTGGCATATTGGGGCCATTGCCCTAATCCTTTGAGCCACAGGCGCTGCCCAATTCATTTTTTTTTTTTTTTTTTTTTTTTTAAGCAAGTGTTCAAGAAATGTTTATTTCCTAAATGTGAAGACACAATTTGGAACTAAGATTTTCATTTTCATCATATTGGGTTTCAGTGTGAAAAACATTCATGCTCTTGCCTTATACAGAGAGTTCTGTAATTTTAAAACTGGACAAAAATGAGACTGAGTCCAGCCTCAGGCTGCCTTCATATTCAGAAGTGGAAGTCTATTCCTAGTGATATAGAAGTGTGGACAGGGGCCCAGCCACTACAGTTAAAGAGTTTCGACCCATCTGTGGGGAAGTAAGATTCAGGGCAGAAACCAACCCATCTATGGGGAAGTAAGATTCAGGGCAGAAATCAGGCCCCATCATTCCTGGGTCCTTCGTAGGAATCACTTGCTGTTCATACAGGAACTGCTGGCTCTAGGTCCCTAGCATCTCGAGGCCTAATTGGGCCAACTCTAACAAGGTGTATGGTTCTGTTTTATTTTATTTTATTTTATTTTATTTTATTAAATCATAGCTGTTACATTAATGCATTTATGGGGTACAATGTGATTTTATATATAATTTGGAATGCTTATATCAAACTGGTTAGCATAGCCTTCACCTCACTTTCTTAATTATTGTATGAAGACATTTATACTCTATACTTAATAGATTTGACATGTACCCTTGCAAAATGCACCATAGGTGTGGTTCCACTGATTACCCTCCATCCACCCAGTCCCCCTTCCCTCCCATCCTCTTCCCCCCTTCATCCTGGGTTGTAGTTGTGTTATATCTTTCATATGGAAGTATAGGTGATTATATATTGGTTTCATAGTAGAACCGAGTACACTGGATACTTTTTCTTCCATTCTTGAGATACTTTACTAAGAAGAATATGTTCCAGCTCCATCCGTGTAAACATAAAAGAGGTAAATTCTCCATCTTTTTATGGCTGAATAATATACCATGGTATACATATACCACAATTTATTATTTTTTAAATGCATTTTTATTTATATTGTTGTGGATTCATTGATGGTACAAGAAACCAGGTTACACTGATGGCATTTGTTTAAGTCCCTCTTACAATTGTGCCTTTCCCCGAAAAGGTGTGTCACACACTGAGACCCCACTCCCTCCCTTCTTCCCTCTCTCTGCTCTTCCTTTCCCCATCCCCTCCCTCCTTCTTTCTCTCTCTGCTCTCCCCTTCCTCCACCCCCCACAATGTCATTAATTGTCATTAATTGTCCTCATATCAAAATTGAATACATAGGATTCATGCTTCTCCATTCTTGTGATGCTTTACTAAGAATAATGTGTTCAACTTCCATCCAGATTAATACAAAGGATGTAAAGTCTCCATCTTTTTAATGACTGAATAGTATTCCATGGTGAATAGATACCACATCTTGTTAATCCATTCCTGGTTGGTGGGCATTTAGGTTGTTGCCACATTTTGGCAATTGTAAATTGATTGAGCTGTGATAAACAGTCCAGTGCAAGTGTCCTTATGATAAAAGGACTTTTTTCCTTCTGGGTAGATGCCCAGTAATGGTATTGCAGGATCAAATGGGAGGTCTAGCTTGAGACCTTTGAGGATCTCCATACGTTTTTCCGAAAAGGTTGTATTAGTTTGCAGTCCCACCAGCAGTGTAAAAGTGTTCCTTTGTCTCCACATCCACGCCAGCATCTGCAGTTTTGAGATTTTGTGATGTGGGCCATTCTCGCTGGGGTTAGATGGTATGTCAGAGTGGTTTTAATTTGCATTTCTCTAATAATTAGGGATGATGAGCATTTTTTCATGTTTGCTAGCCATTCATCTGTCTTTAGAGAAGGTTCTATTCATCTCTCTTCCCCATTGATATATGGGATTGTTGGCTTTTTTCATGTGGATTGATTTCTCTATAGATCCTTGTTATCAAGGTTTTATATGATTCAAAATATGCAAATATCCTTTCCCATTGTGTAGGTTGTCTATTTGCTTTGGTTGTTGTCTCCTTAGCAGTACAGAAGCTTTTCAGTTTAATGAAGTACCATTTGTTAATTTTTGTTGTTGCAATTGTCACGGCAGTTTTCTTTATAAAATCTTTCCCCAGGCCAGTATCTTCCAGTGTTTTTCCTATGCTTTCTTTGAGGATTTTTATTGTTTCATGCCTTAAATTTAAGTCCTTTATCCATCTTGAATCAATTTTTGTGAGTGGAGAAAATTGCGGGTCCAGTTTCAGTCTTTTACATGTGGCTATCCAGTTCTCCCAGCACCATTTATTGAATAGGGAGTCTTTCCCACAGTGTATGTTCTTGTTTGGTTTATCAAAGATTAGGTGGTTGTAAAATGTTCGTTTCATTTTCTGGTTTTCTATTCAATTCCAAATGTCTATGTCTCTATATTTGTGCTAATACCATGCAGTCTTGACCACTACGGCCTTGTAGTACAGCCTAAAATCTGGACTGCTGATACCCCTGCTTTGTTTTTATTAGTAAGAACTGCCTTAGCTATAAGGGTTTTTTTCTGGTTCCATACAAAATACAGACTCATTTTTTCCAAGTCTTGAAAGTACGATGCTGCTATTTTAATAGGGATGGCAATGAATGGGTAGATTGCTTTGGGAAGTATAGACATTTTAACAATGTTGATTCTTCCCAGCCAGGAGCATGTATACCACAATTTGTTAATCCATTCATGGGTTGATGGGCACTTGGGCTTCTTCCATTAGTTGGCAATTATGAATTGTGCTGTGATAAACATTCTGGTGCAAATATCTTTGTCATAAAGTGATTTTTGGCCTTCTGGATATATACTTAGTAGATTAAGTGCAGGATCGAATGGCAGGTCTATTTTTAGATCCCCAAGTGATCTACAAACTTCTTTACAAAAGGAATGTATTAGTTTGCATTCCCACTAGCAGTGCAGAAGTGTTCCCTTTTCTCCACATCCATGCCAACATCTATAGTTTTGGGATTTTGTTATGTGGGCTATTCTTACTGGAGTTAGATGATATCTAAAAGTGGTTTTGATTTGCATTGCTCTGATGATTAAAGATGATGAGCATTTTTTCATTTGTCTGTAGGCCATGCGCCTATCTTCTTCAGAGAAGCTTCTGTTCAAATCTGTTGCCCACAATGAGATGGGATCACTTATTCTTTACTTGTTAATAAGTTTGAGTTCTCTGTGGATTCTGGTTATCAAACCTTTGTCAGGGACATAACATGAAAATATCTTCTCCCATTCTGAGGGCTATCTGCTCGCTTTACTTACTGTGTTCTTGGCTGTCCAGAAGCATTTTACTTTTATTATTATTTTTTTCGGCGTCACAGCTCACAGCAACCTCCAGCTCTTGGGCTTAGGTGATTATCTTGCCTCAGCCTCCCGAGTAGCTGACACTACAGGCACCCACCACAACGCCCGGCTATTTTTTTGTTGCAGTTTGGCTGGGGCCAAGTTCAAACCCGCCACCCTCAGTATATGGGGCTGGCGCCCTACTAACTGAGCCACAGGTGCTGCCCCTGTCCAGAAGCTTTTTAGTTTGATCAGATCCCAGTAATGTATTTTTGGTGTTGCTTCAGTTGCCCAGGGGGTCCTCCTCATAAAGTATACCTCAAGGCCAATTTCTTTTTTTTCTTTCTTTTTTTTTTTAATTAAATCATAGCTGTGTACATTGATATGATCGTGGGGCATCATACACTAGCTTCATAGACTGACACATTTTCAGCACAATGTTAACATAGCCTTCCTGGCATTTTCTTAGTTACTGAGCCAAGACATTTACATTCCACATTTACTAAGTTTCACATATACCCTTGTAACATGCACCGCAGGTGTAATCTCATCAATCCCCCTCGCTCTACCGACCTCTCACCTCCCCCCCTCCCTCTCCCCTTTCCCCTATTCTTAGGTTGTATCTGGGTTATAGCTTTCATGTGAAAGCCATAAATTAGTTTCATAGTAGGGCTGAGTACATTGGGTACTTTTTCTTCCATTCTTGATATACTTTACTAAGAAGAATATGTTCCAGCTCCATCCATGTAAACATGAAAGAGGTAAAGTCTTCATCTTTCTTTAAGGTTGCGTAATATTTCATGGTGTACATATACCACAAATTATTAGTCCATTCGTGGATCGATGGGCACTTGGGCTTTTTCCATGACTTAGCAATTATGAATAGGGCTGCAATAAACATTCTGGTACAAATATCTTTGTTATGATGTGATTTTTGGTCTTCTGGGTATATGCCCAGTAGAGGAATTACAAGATTGAATGGCTGTTTTATCTTCAGTGTCAGAGATCCTTTCTTCTGCCTGCTCCATTCTATTACTGAGGGATTCTGCTGTATTTCTCAGATATTTGAGAGATGCAAATTCTTGCCTCAATTTGTCAAAATATTTGATGATTTTGTCTTTGAATTCTTTGAGTTCTTGAGACAATGTTTGAATTACTCCTTGAACTTCTAATTCCAATTTACTTCTATTATGTTGATCTTATTTGCCATCCAAATTCTGAACTCGATTTCTGACATTTTAGCCCTTTTCTTATGAATGGGCTCTTACGTTGAGTCTTCTTTGTTATACCATGGGGGATTTGATCTATTCTGATTATTCGTGTTGCCAGAGATTTTCTGCTGATTCCACCCCATGATTATCTTTCACCATTTGGCTAGAGAAGCTGGTAAGGTGAAATTGAATTGAGGGCTCCTGGAGTTGTACTTAACCAGCCCTTTACCAAAGAGCTGAGACTGGTGACTGAGAATTTTTCCCTACAGATTTGCTAAGGTCCTGTTTAGTAATATAGCCTGAGACTCTGGGGACCCGCTTGATGTGATGGGCCTAGGTGGTTCTATCTTGTACTCAGATAGGATCTGTCCAACCCTAGTGAATCAGTGACTTTGGGTAGAAATATCATCTGTGGCAAAATACCAAGAAACCCTGCCCCCCACAGGCAACAACTGGAAGAGGATAATCAAACCCTCCCACTACAACACAACCAGGTTAAAACGTTGGAGTGTCCCTGGTTGATTGGCCCAGATCATGAGTTCCAGACCAATTGGTTCCAGTCAGCACAAATTCAGATCAAGTGGGAGAGTTCAAAATGTCTCCAGCACTGGAGAGCAAGGTTCAGAGGGCATCTCTGGTTCAGAAAGGGTTCAGAGTGTGACTCACTCCAATGTTTCATGGACTCAGAAAGGTCTGCCCAGCAAAGGAGTTATTCCAGTAGGGCTGATGCCTCCTTCCCCACCTTGTACTTCTGTCACACCTAGGCACTGGTAACCCTGCAGGGTTGTGTCCCAGTTCTCTCCAATACTCAAGAACACCAGGGATTTGTGCCTGAATCAAAGGAGATTCAATGCCTCCATGACCGGTCCATCTCACTGTGCAACCTGCAGGCAGGTGTAGTTCAGGCCTGATTCCCTCCAGTGTTCATTAATTTCTTGAGACAACTTTAGAACTACTGTTTGGATTTCAATTTCTAACTTTTCTTCCATTCTATTCACCTTATTTGGCTTCCATATTCTGAATTAAATTTCTGACATTTCAGCCATTTGTCTATGCATGACATCTTCAATTGTATTTCCTTTGTCATTCCTTAGGGGGTTGATATACTCTGGTTATTCACATTGCCAGAGTTCTTCCATTGGTTCTGCACCATGTTTATTTTCCACTGTTTGGTTATTAGAACTGGTGGGGTGAGAATGAATTTGGGTTCCCAGGCAGTAGAGATAATCAACTCTTTACCAAAGCACTAGGGTTTATAATTGTGGCTTATCCCCTGCAACCTTACAAAGACCCCTTTCTGAGTTTAGGCTGGAGACTCTGAGGACCTACTTGGTAAGATAGCCCAAGTTACCTCTGTTTTGATATCAGATAACCTCTACACTATCCTAAGAAGCCAAAGCATTATGTTTAAATCTCAGTTGTGGAGACAGCTGTGGTGCCCTGCCACCACCCTTCAGTTCTTTTCCACTACAGAACTTCAAAGGTCAACCTCAGAGTGCCGATGGGTGGACAACCCCAGAAACGAGTTCCAATCAAATTGTCTCAGGCAGTACAAACCCTGCTCAACAGAGTAGAATCCATGGGTCTCCACAGCACAATTGGAGCCAGTGGTTCATGCCCCCTCCCACCAGACTCAGTCCACACTGGTGTCTGCTTCTCTGCTCCCTGGGCCAGTTGGAGCCAGGGAAAACTCTACCCCCAATCGGTCTCAGTTCACACTTGGCTAGGCTTTGCTCACTAGCCTACTTGGTGTCAGGGATCACGCCCTGCCCTCAGCTCTCAGTCCACACCCAGGAATCCTCTGCTCCCTAGCCATGCTGGGGTCTGGGACAAGCCCCACCTGCTGAACTCTGTCCACACTAGGCAACCACTCTCCTGCTTGTGGGTGCTATCAGAGCTGGGAGTTCTGTGCCCCTTCCTGCCATACACAGCCCGAATTGGGGGTCAACACCACCACTGGCTGGGCAAAGTCATAAGTAGGAGATTGCTTCTTCTCCCGCTGAGTGTTCCTTTCTTCCCATGCCTTTTCTCTTCCCCAGTAGTCACAGATTTTGTCCTGATGTTCGGCTTTCGACACTATTCCCAGATCTCTCTGGAAAAGATCAGTCTGTGCTCTGCAGGGGGCAGAACTTCAGACCGTGATGTGAGTGGGGGAATTGTGGACTGGGAGTTTGGAATTGTGGGAGAAGATATTTGTTCCATTTTATGCATGGTGGGGTGGTGTCTATGTTCATAAGTGGGACCTCTCTGGAGAAAGAGACCCAGTGTTTAGCCACTCTCTCCAGTGAGGTAAAAGGAGAGGTCTTTTGTTCACTGCTCACTTGCAAAGAGCCCGTGGTAGACCTCCCACTTGGGAGAGGGGTCACTCATCCTTTAGTTGATAGGCTTTGTGCTTGAAATTTGTTTCCTTGAATGCTCTTCCTTGGAGTCACATTTTGCTGAAATTTTTTCTTGACTCAGCTCCCTACCTTTGGCATTGTGGAGTTTGATTCTGTCCAGTTTCTCTTCCTGTGGTCCGGAGCCTCCTCTGAGGTTTGCTACTAGTTGGCCATCTTCTCGCTTTTTTGCAAATATCCTTTAAATAACTTTTTTTCTTCTTCTAGGTAAAAGCCTAGTAATTGGAAACAGGATAAAATGAGAGGTCTAATTGGAGTTCTTTGAGGATTCACCATACTTCTTTACAAAGAGGCTGTATTAGTCTGCAGTCCAATCAACAGTTCAAAAGTGTACCCATATCTCCACATCTGCACAAGCATCTTCAGCCTTCAGACTTTGTAATGTGGGCTATGCTCATTGCTATTAGGTGGTATCTCAAAGGAGATTAGGGACGATGAGCATTTTTTCATATTTGTTAGCCATTCATCTGTCTTCCTTAGAGAAGGTTCTATTCATATCTCTTGCCAATAATAGAGGGGATTGTTGGCTCTTTTATTTTTCATTATTTTGAGTTCTCTTTACATTTCAGTTATTAACCATTTGTCAGATTGATAACATGCAAACTTTTTTTGTATTTGGAAGGTTGTCTATTTGCTTTAATTTTTGTATCCTTATTTTTGCAGAAGCATTCTAGCTTAATTAAATCCCATTTGTTTATTTTTGTCATTGTGATTTCGACTCAAGTCTTCTTGATAAAATCTTTTCTCAGGCTGACCTTGTCAAGAGTTTTTCCCCAAGTTTCTTCTAAGATTTTTGTTTACTTATGTCTGAGATTTAAATGTTTTATATATCATGAGTTAATTTGTGTAAGTGGTAAAATGTGTGGATCTAGTTTCAATCTTTTATGTTTGGTTATACAGTTCTGCTTGTACCATTTTTTGAACAGGTATTCTTTTCCCCACTGTATGCTTTTGTTTGGTTTATCACAGAACAGATGGTGATATGCAGCTTGTTTCATCTCTTGGTTTTCTATTCTGTTCCATATGTCTATGCCTCTATTTTTGTGCCAGTATCATGATATTGTGATCATTGTGCACTTGTAATATAACATGAATTCTGGTAAAGTGACATCTCTAGCTTGTTTTATTACAAAAGATGTCCTAGTCTATACAGTTTTTTTTTTTTTTTAATGTTTCCATACAAACTGAAGAACTATTTTATCCACTTCTTCAAAGTATGGTGTTGGTATTTTAATGGTGATTGAATTGAATATGTAGATTGCTTTGGGTGATTTGAGAATGTAAATTTTTCCCAGCCAAGATCTTGGTATGTTCTTCCATTTGTTAATGTCTTCTGCTATTTCTTTTCTTAGGCTTCTATAATTCTTTTTGCAGATTTTCTCTTTTGGTAGGTATATTCCTAGGTATTTC
>CAUYPK010005845.1:0-43232 GCA_963574355.1 Loris lydekkerianus | reverse complement strand
CGAGTATCCCGTATGCAGGTGCCCAGTGTATCTCGTGTACTGTATCGGGGCCCAGGAGCCCCTAGTGTAACCTGCAGAGTATACCCTCCACAGGAGCCCAGAGTTTACCCTGCAGAGTATCCCCTCTTGGGATCCCAGCGTTTACCCTGCAGAGAATACCCTCCACACTAGCCCAGAGTTTACCCTGCAGAGTATACCCTCTTGGGAGCCCAGAGTTTATCCTGAAGAATATATCCTCTGCAGGAGCCCAGAGTTTACCCTGCAGAGTATACTCTCTCCAGGAGCCCAGAGTATACCCTGCAGAGTATACCTTCTGCAGGAGCCCAGAGTTTACCCTGTAGCCTCTCTGACATAGAGTTTATCAGAGAACTGTGAGGATTGGATTTTGAGGAAAAGAGAAATGAAGGCTAATCATTACAGAGGAGAAAGTCTTTAAAGGTAAAGAGCCCTCCTGAATCCTCTTCACATATCAGTATTTAGGTAGAGGCCTACTTTACATAACATAACCTGAAGGAGATTTGGATATTTTTGTTAGTAGAGTTTGTATAACCAAGGCTCTGATTTTATCGCAGGCTTTGCAATATTGAATGCTTGTGTGGTAGATTTGCGTGGGCAACTTTAAAACTTAGAAAAGTTATTTTAATTCCTAAAAACTTTGCGGTAGATTACAGGTGGTATAAGGAAATTATTTGCTATTTCTCTTGCTGAGAGGTGAAATTGATTTACCCTGCCCCTGTAAACTGGGCCGGAAGTTGTGACTTGCTAAACCAATAAAGCATTGCAGAAGTGATGTTTGGGGCTTTGGAGGCTTAGGGATAGGAAGCTTTTGTACCTTTCATTTGGGTCACTGGGAACATTTGCTCTTGGGACACTCCCATTCCAACCACAGCTGTCATACTTTGAGAAAACTCAGCCCCATGTGCAGCCCATACATAGGTGGTCTAGTCAACCCCTTCAGCCCTCAACGGCCCACGTCAGCTTTCTGCCAGGTGGGCTGACTGTCTTGGATATCTAACCAGTTGAGTTGCTTGGTGACTATGACCACAGTTGCCTACTCACTGTAACTGCCTGTCAGGTGACTATGACCACAGTTGCCTGCTAACTGTAACTGCCTGGGGGGCCTCAAATAATACCTTCCCAGCTGAACCTTGTTACCCACAGAATCAGGAAAGATAATAATGAATTGTAGTTTTAAGCCAGTAAGTTTGGGGATGGCTTTTACTTAGTAATGCTAAGTGATAAAAACCTTAAGGCAATAGTTTCAGAATTTAGTGTAAGCCCAAGGAAAATAACCAGTGATTACTTATCCTATCACTGACACAGAGGAACAGCTTTAGGATTTGGTTTCAAATTGAGATTTTTATCTAAAACTTAGAATTTTTGTTTCTCTTAAATTAGAAGTTTATAGACCCTCCAAAACCAGGGAAATTCTTATTTTTTAAAATCATCGTTTTCCTGGCCATTTTTCTTATAAATTATCTTATGAGATCTTTTTGTAAATTATTATCTTTCCTGTTTTTTGCCTCCTGATGAAGGACACAGAATGCAACTAGGCTTAATGTTTCATCCATGGCAACAAATACTCCGAGATTGGCAGTTTGGCCATGTTTATGTTCATTATAGAAGCTCTACTCTTCTCTGCCTTCAGGCTTCAATATGCATATTATTCTACTGGGGATCTTGCGAAAATACAGATTCTGATTTGTAGTCCTAAGGTAGTTCCTGAGAATTTATGCTTTTCATATTTCCAGGTGATATCTCTGCTAGTGGTACAGTTCTACTTTGAGGAATGTGTACTTAGTAGCCCAAACTCAAAGAAAAGTAGAAATTAAAGGCAAAGAGAGATGAATTTTAATTTTGGAGGAAAAGCAGTTCAGCAATAGGTAAGTGATTATCATGAGTCAGATTTTATTAAATTGGCAACTACCTGTAGCCAAGATAGCATTGCAAGTTTATATGCTTCCAAAACTTGACAAATTCCTTTTTTTTATTTATTGTTATTTTTTAGAGACAGAGTCTTACTGTAGAACGCTGTAGCATTACAGCTCACAGCAACCTCCAACTCCTGGGCTTAGGTGATTCTCTTGCCTCAGCCTCCTGAGTAGCTGGGTGTGCAGGTGCCCCACCATGCCTGGCTATTTTTTTGTGGCAGTTGTCATTGTTGTTTAACAGACCTAGGCCAGGCTTGAACCCACCACCCTTGCCACAGGCAAATGTCAAAGCTTATCATCATATCACACTAAAAAACAAACAAAAAAAAAACTCTATTATCTGTTTCAGCTTTATTTTTCTGTGAGAAGTTGAAGGTTATGTTAAATTTAGAACATAGATGTTTTATATTCTGGGTCTCTTTCTTCCTAGCATGCTCATACTCTGCAGTATCCTCTGTTCTTCTACGAAGAATTTAAAAAAACAAGAAAGCTTGTGATTTAATTAATGTTTATAAATTGCCTAGATGATTTATTTTATTACATAAAATCTTTGTATGTGTATGTACAAGGCACTGATAATGGAACTGACATGATTACAAATCAGTCTGGAGAGCTTGTTAACTTTGAAGGTCTATTGAAGTAACAAAATGAAAAATGCAAATTGAAGATACTGTTGTAGAATTTCATTCCAATTTGCAGTATCTGTTTTCCCTGAATTTCACCCCCAATTGTTGTATTTGTTCTCCTTCTCTGTGCCTGAACAAATTTCTATTTTATTTTTCATCTATCAAAATTGCAAACTTTTTTTAAAGTTATAGTTAGTAAATTGCAACAAACTTGGTGTTCTCAAATGTTAATGGAAGTTGCAGAGGTTCAATATTCTGGGGGGGAGTAGAGCATTCTTTATCAAAATTTTAACTTTTTAAATGTTTCAGTTCTAAGAACTTAAGAAAATAATCATGTGGTGGCACCCGTAGCTCAGTGGGTAGGGCACCAACCACATACTCCAAGGTAGGCCGGTTCAAACCCAGCCCCGGCCTGCTAAATAAACAATGACAAGTGCAACAAAAATAGTTGGACATCCTGGTGGGTGCCTGTAGTCCCAGCTACTTGGGAGGCTGAGGCAAGAAAATTGCATAAGCCCAAGAGTTGGAGGTTGCTGTGACCTGTGACACCATGGCACTCTACCTAGGGTGACAGCTTGAGAATCTGGAAAAAAAACAAAAACAAAAACAAAGAAAATGATCATGGATATGTGTGAAGATTTATTTAGAAGAATGATAATGATTTAACTTAGAAAAGTTAAAAAAAAATGGCAAGAGGGGATCACTTAAAAATGCTATGAAGCATCTGTGTACAAATGATAGAAAGTTAATTGATATATTGAATACAAGATTATACAGTAACAATAATATATTGCCTTTAATAAAAAAGAAGCCACTAAGAATATGAACTATTTGCTGCCAGTTTATTAAAATTCATGTATAAACTTTGTAGAAAAATAACCAGAAGTGTATCCAAATATTTAGAGAGCTAGAATTTAAAGGATGTAACTTTGGTGACTTCACTTTTTTTCTGTCCTTTAGTGTATAGTCTCAATCATTTTTTATGACTATGCTTTCAAGCAATCATATTAAGAAATATCTTTAAGCAGCTTTGAAATACTATTTTAACATGAAAACATTTATTCCACTTGATTTTGTATTTTCCTGCTTTTTCTCATTAGCAAATTTATTCTGAGGAGAAAAACTGTCTTTATTAACCCTTGTTAACCATCTCCAAAACTTCTCATTAGATATTGTTAATGTGCCTATCCCAGCTCTTTTAACTTTAGACTCTGTTTTTATTTTCTATATTTCTCTCATTATCATAGTCATAAGTTTTCATGAAACACTTATTTGTCATGTGCTGCTCTTTGTCTAGACTGGACATCATTATTTTGTTTTGTTTTTGGATATTTGCCAAATGAGTCATCTCTCCTCTTATCCATCCATTTATCCAGCTGATGTTTTCTGGGCACGTGCTGTGTGCCACCTGGTTCTAAGGACAGAGAAGTGGGTGACCAATTGCAACACTTCCTTCTCATGGAGCGCACATTCTAACAGGTGGAAAGAGACAATACATAAAATAAATAATAAATAAATACTTAGTGCATCAGAATGAAATTAGGTAGGGCAGTGGTATTGATAGAGCCAGTGATGGGGTGAGACTATAATATAAAATAGGGTTCATTAAAGGCCTCATTGAAAAGCTTATGATTTGAGCAAAGACTTGAGGGACCTGAAGGAACAAAAGGCTAGGGGGAAAAAAAACTTCTTTTTTAAAGTTATTATTTATATTTTTTAAAATCATGACTGTGTACATTATTGCATTTATGGGGTACAATGTGATGATTTTACATACAATTTGGAATGTTTACATGAAAACATAGCCTTCACCTCACTTAATTGTTATGTTAAGACATTAAAAGTTTTTAGATGCACTGTTGAAAAGGTGTGATTTGAGCAAAGATTTGAAGGACCTGTGGGAACAAAGAGCTAGGGGAAATAAAAAGGTTTTCAAATTCCCCTCAACTCCTCAAATTCCAGATTTTCATTTTCCTTTCTTGAATATTAATTGATCAGAAAAAGATTATTTTGAGAAAAACATCTTGAAATAAAAAATCAAACAAAAACACTTTGAAGAAGACATATTTCATTCTACAAGAATCCAGAGGCTGAAATTAATAGAAAGCACGTGTCCAAGAAAGATATCTTTTCCTGAAGGCAATGACTGTGACCTTGACAGCACTTTCAACTCTTTAAAAATCATTAGGAGAAAGATACCTAGGTAAGCATTATGAATTAAGTCACTGGAAATAGATGAAAAATGTTGAAAGAAATAAGAGGCTCTTTATAAAAACCTCTCTTAAAATTTATAATCAGGAGAGGGTAAGTTGTTTTTGTGGCATCTCACTTTAGTAGACGATTAAGAATAAATTGCCTTCCGTAGCTAAAAGTCAGATGGGCTTCTGTTAAAATCTCCTACTGTGCACTGGTTGCTGTAGATGGTTTCCTATCAGAAGACTGTGTAAATGAGCAGCTTGATGTTGTAAGACTAGGCTAAGTGGTCTGTTTCAGACATGGAGGAATTTATGGCATGAAAATACAAATGCTTAGGTAATCATAAAACTATTCCATTTTCTGAGGCTGAATTTGCATTAACACTTGGCCTATCAGATAGCTCATCATGTATTTTCCTGTAATCAGAAGGACATGTGCTCTATATCACAGGAAGGCATTGGGGGCAGTTTGTAATCTTTTTCATGAAAAGAATCTTGAAGTAAGAAGGGAAAGGAGGTTAAGAAAACAATAGATGTATAAATGTCAGTGGAGGGTATACATCTGTAAACCATTCCCTCCTAAAATATTGGAAAGACTGCAATATAAATACTACTCCATCACATGTTTTCCTTTTGTCTAGCTCTTCTGTTGTCTGGAGTCTTGTGAGATGAAATGCACACTCCGAAACAGCATCCCCCTATGAACCACAGTGGGAGGATATTACATTATTTTGCGGCCCTGCCTGCTCTTTTTAGTCCCTGGTATTTTCTTCTACAGGTGCCAGGTCTGGTTCAGGCATGAAGCTCAAAGTGAAAACCAAATCAATCACATATACAGGTGGTTAGACTAGAATGTGTTTGAATCTGAAAACCAGGAAAATGCTTTACATTTGAATGCTTGCAGAAAATAGTAGGAAAAATCTCCTGGGCGAAATGATGCCAGTGTAAATAGCTGTGGGCTGCTTCAAATGCAATTGACCCTTTTGCTATCCTTTTTTTTTTTTTTTTTTTTTTTTTCTTTTTACACATCTACTCTGCTGTTCTCAGGTTTAGGATAAAGCAGAAAAAGTGGAACTTTTTGAGAACAAAGGAGAGTTTTACTATCTAGTCATAAAAATTAAAAATGGCATGATTAACTGCATGTTTCAGTTACGAAGATTATACACACACACACGTATATGAACAGTGATAGGGTCTCATCAAGTGCCTGTTTGGGTTAGACAAGCTTAATAAACCAGTGGGTTTAAGAGAGTTGGGAGTGGTATGGCCAATGGCATACTCAAAAGCCCAGACATTACCAAAATAAGTAAGCTAAAAACTGCTTGCTTTGTGAAACTATGAACCCTGTGTTGGCAGACCTCTTAAAGAAAGACATAAGTCCTGATTCTGTGCATGTGTATATGTATATGTGTAATTTTCTGTAATTTTGTTGCTCAATTTGACTTGAGGGCAGTCAGATTGAGTTCACATGCATGTTTGTTTATTTATTTATTTATTTATTTTTATTTATTTTTATTTTTTTTAAGCAGGAACTCAACTTTATTGTGTGGAGCAGCCGCTTATATAGAGTGTGGGGAGGGGGAGGGAAAGAAGGCGGGGGATGAGGTGCGTGACAGAGTTGGGCCAATGGCATGGTACCATGTTGGCTGTATCTAGGTAGAGGCAGTTTCAGGCCGGGCCTTGCTGAGTCATTGCTACGCGGCAGTAGCTTGATGGATCTATTTCTAGTCAGGCTCGGGAAGTTGCACTAGGCCTTAGGCACATGGCAGGGCCCAACAATTCCCTCTTTTGTTTTTTGTATGGCGGAAAAACATAGCCCCTGTGTTAGGTTGCCTACTCTTGCAGTTTCAGTCTTACCTGTCATGGGGATACAAACATCGATGGTTTGGTCCCTGTCTTAGGTTGACTGAACGCAGAGTGATCTTACCCATCTTTGCACATACATGTTTTAATACATGTATTAAAAGCCCTTTAAGATACTCTTATCTCACCCACAAGTCCCTGATTGATTAAGAGTTATGTGGGCAGGCTGATAATTGCAAAAAATTTAATGAATGTGGGGCTGGTTTTTTTTGTTGTTGTTTCTTAGTAAAACTCCAGTTGGTTATCTTGCTGTAGAGAAATATTATTCCTTTTTTTAAAAAAAATAACTAATTCATTTCAGCAATACTTAAGATTAGTTGCTCTTTTCAAAATCCAGAATTAAAAAAAAAATTTCTGAAACCTTGGTATCTTAGACCTTAGAATTTTTCTACAAAATTTTAGAAAATTCCTGTTTACATTTTAATGTAATTTTCAGAATATAGTTAATAAAAAAATTTGTAATTATTTACATCAATCTTAAGATGAGTGTAAATACACTTGCTTCTCAAAAGAACAAGGTCATACAAGCTGCTATGTACTCACTAAGTGAGGGCAATCTAAGTAAGTCATTCAGAACAAAGAGACATCTCAGTTAAGAAAAGGACACCAATAAGCTTATGATAGAATGATGGAATTGATCTTTCACCGGGGAGACCCATCAGATAGGGCCCCTGGATGTGGGGTGTTCAAACATCAGAGCATCAGGGTTTTCTTGAAGAGCCTGAGAAAGGTGAACAGACCACAGTGAAGACGAAGGCACCTGGGTAGATTATGAGGACCTAACTTTCATTTCTAGTTCTGCAATTAATGCAGAGGATTCATTTATTCACTCCTACTTTTAAATGTAAAAAAGCCTGCATCACACATTTTGGAGGATCTTGCCAGCCCCAGCACATTTAGATCACTATTGAATCATATTTAATAGAGGTGCTATTTTGATGGGAAAATAACCCTGGGGATGAATTAAACACATATGTGGAATTAAACAAAGTTTTATTAACACTATGTTCAATTGCAAAATCTAGGATCAGTGAAAAATTTTTATTTTGACTTGACCCAGGCTTTAGTCATTACCTGGGTAGGATTTTTAATCCATAGTCAGCCTTCTAAATAAAGAAGAAGCTAGGCCCTGCACTAATTTCTCTGCCTTAACACAATGCTCCCTCTTACTCCTGCAGCACCTGAGTGTATCTTGGCAATCCTTTATTTTGTGGAATATTTCCTGACCTCCATTTAGAGGTCACTAAGAATACGCTTGTGAAGGGAATAAATAACTGGCACATACAGTGAATGGAAAAGATAACGAGTAGAAATTCAAGACTATTTCCCATTTGGAAAGAACAACTTCTGCTATCAACTAGGTTTAGCCACATACTTCTTGTTGCTTCCTGCTGACTTCTCTTTGTATTTAATGAAACATAAGAAAAGTTACTAAATTAGCAAGAAGACCAGTGGGCATAGGCCTCAGATTTCTACTATCTATAACTATCTATTGAGCATATGCAACATATAGGCTAAGTGGAGAAAGTGACTATGGGGTGCACACTGATGCTGAACTCTGGGAGCTCTGAAACTAGGGAAGATGTGGAAGAGGCATGCACCAAGTTCACTCATGATACAATGGCTGCAAAGCTGATACACCAAGTTCACTTAGGATCTTATGCACCAGTTTCACTCATGATATGATGCTGCAAAGCTGATGCACCAAGTTCACTCATGATATGATGGATGCAAAGCTGGTACACCAAGTTTACTCATGATATGGCTGCTGTAAAGCTGGATGCACCACGTTCAATCATGGTACAACAGCTGCAAAGCACTTTAGCAGCTGTACAGTCACAGCCTTCTAAAGATACCAGAGGAGGCTCATGATGGAGATTGCTGCCTTGGGAGGTGACTGGGTGGAAGAGTATGGTGAACCACTGAGGAAAGGGGGACGTAAGGAGCAAATAAATATCTGTCACTGAGACTGTAGAGCAGCTCGTTAGTGCCTCCCACAGCTCTGGTTATAGTCATTCTTTCTTCCAGGGTCACCTGTACACACTATGAGAATCAATTCCTTTTTTTAAATAAGCATACTTGTCTTTACAGAAACTTGCTAAAAATTTCATTAAAAGAATCCTTGAAAGGGAATAGGAGTCACTAAAGGTGTGTCACATGTTTGAACCTAGGGTTTATTTTGAGAGGTGTGTGAGATATGTGTGTGTGTGTGTGTGTGTGCATGTGTGTTTGTGTGTGTGTGAGAGAGAGAGAGGGAGAGAGAGAGAGAGAGATCTTGCTGCCATTTTTCTCCCTTGGAACTCCTTTTGTATCCTAATTGAAGGCTGATAACCTTCAGATTGGTTTTTTGAAGTAATTTTCTAGTGCTGATAAAGCAACTTGGTTTCAAGCGCATACTCCCTGACTTATTATGAGTATGACTGGTGTAAGATACTTCACCTCTATGAACTCATGTCACAGGAAAACTTAGAAAAGTATAATTTTTTATTTACAAATATATTAATAAGGGAAAATAGTTAACAGATGATTATCAGTTAAAAAGTGGAAAAAAGAGGGATCATAAGAAAAAGAGGAGGGGGGAAAAGGATAATTACAGACAGTCTGGTAATGGTAAATCTTGCTTTAATAATTTTGTTACTGCCATTATGGCAATTGGTGGCTAACAAAGAAGCCTGCTCATGAGAGGTGTACCTTTGATAAGAATGGCCAGTGTCCTTAATAATCAAAATTTCAGTTGTTGGTGTATTTTCAATGCCCCTATACCCACTCTCCAAACAGCCCTGAGAGTTAAGCTGTGGACTATACATGATGGACCTAATTTCTCCTTTTGTTACTATTTCTATTTTAGTTAGCAAAGACCTGCTATGGTTAACACTGACATGGGGTTCTTCTGTGGGTTAAATGAGACGTGCATGCAAAGCCCTGAAGATGAAACTTGGTTCCAAGTGAGCAGTTAGCAATGCTAGTTCTTCATCATTATCGTCAGTTATCATCATCACCATCATCACCAGTACAATTACAAAAGGACCCTGATTTACAGAACACACAGGAATTATTTCAATCTTCCAAACTTGGAACATGCTCTGTTCCAGCTCCCATATGCTGGGTAGGAGAACCAAGCACCTGCCTGCAGCATCCTTCTCATGAAAGTCTAAATACGAGGATATTAGAAAGGTGATGCCAAGTCTACCCAACCTCTTTAATAAGAGCACTCTTTGCTCACAAAGATGATCACAAATAGCTGAATGGTATTCATACAAATAATCAAAATCTCCTGGTATTTTAGGAGAATTCTTCATGGCTCCAGCTCTAATTTCCATTCTCCTCTTCCTACTCTTAATGGCAGGAAGAGTTTTCAAAGACATGTCAAAGAGTCAAGGTTCTGAAGGAAGAGTAAATTCTGTGGAGATCACCCCCAAAATCCTGCAGCAAAGGCCCCAAACCAGTCATTCTATTAACTCTGTTAATTCTATATATATGTAGGGTAAAATTCCATGTCATGAGCAAGGAACTCAAATATTTACCCATTTTTTGCTTCAAACTTGGATAAACCCATCTGCCAACACTCCTAACTTCTCCAGAGAACACTAGGTCCACTTATATCCAAAAGCCTTGCCTATATTGTAGTAGGAATAGGTGGCCCTAGCATGTTCTCTTTCTGTTACTATTTACCTTATTGGTGCCTGAGGAAAAGAAATGACAAAATAGATTTGAAAGACAAATATGTTACAAATACACTTTCCCTTATAAACCCACCGTTTGTGCTTTGCTTTGGTTTTGACTACTGCTTTTGTCTGAGGCCTTCCTTTTCTTGTCAAGTCATTGATATTGTCCTGGAAGAGTTAGTGGAATATTATTCAGTTTTCCAAACTGTCTCTCTTTCTATTTCTCTTCTTGCCTTTCCCTTCCTTGACTTTTCTTTCATTGCCTTGCCTTTCTTTTCTCTTTTTCCTCCTTCCTTCCTCCATTTCTCTTCTTTCTTTACTAACCTTGTTCTGGACGTAAACTTTTAAAAAAGATTCCTGCAGGACACACACCACTATCTACAATGAGAAGTTATAGATGTGTTTTATTCCTTGGGTATGATTCAAGATTTAATTTACCTTGGTGATTATAGTGGACTCTGTTTCTCATTGAGATGAATTTGGAGAAAAAAATACACAAAAGGGGTTTTTGTCTGATTTTCAATGTTGCTTATCTGGCAATTTTCTGATGATGAGGGGACAGAGGGAGGAACCCACTGAAATCTGGTTCTCTTCATCCAGCATTGTGTCATAATATAGATAATGTCGATTCAGTTCCAAAGGCACTTTGAGTAAAATCAAGAGTACAAGTAAGACTGCACAGCTATAGCACTAACCATCTGCCCGGCAAAGTGCAAGCATTTTATGTGCATTAACCTGTTTAAATCTAATACCAATCCCCTTTTAAAATATTGGAATTTGTACATGTAGAGAGTTTAAATACCTTTCCAAAAAAGAAATCTGCAAGTGTGTGCTCTTACGCTCTTTGATAGATTGCCTTTTGCATATAGCATGTGGTTGTTTTTGTTTTTGTTTTAGTTTTTTTGTAGCAGTTGTCATTGTTTAGCTGGCCCAGGCTGGGTTCCAACCTGCCAGCCTAGGTGTATGTGGCCACCACTGTAACCACTGTGCTATAGGCGCCGAGCCGTATTACATGTGTTTTTGAAAATACCAATGAGGGCATCACTTGAGGAAACATTTAAAGAATGATTTACTTGGACAGCAATATGATCTGAATATATTTTTTATTAAGTATACATTCTAATCATTTTGTCATCTCAAGCCCCTTATTAGAAGCTTTTCAGATACCAAATAATGTGTGAGAGGTGAACTGAGGTTTTAAACACTTGTAGAGCGATTTAAGGATGGTGGTCATTTCTTTTCTTTTTTCTCCTTTTTTTCAATAAATATTTCATAAATGCTTATTCACTAACTCACTTCAACAATTATCTCACCAGCTAAGGAAACTTTATTCCTCCCCATGCATTAAATCATTCGTGGGATTTTTGAGCTCATTCTGTATTTTTTAATTACCATCTAGTTGACTTACCCCCAATGGCTCTGGTTGTTACCATCCCCTTTGTTTTTTTGTGCTTACTCCTTTGAATCTTGGGTAAAGTTTACATGCCTGCTGATTGGACATAGTGCTCAGCTCACAGAGTGATTGTGAGAATTAAATGCTATAAATGAAATGCTTTGGGGAAGAAGGCAAAGGGCCTGAGGGTAGAATAATTTTACATCATTGGGAGCTCCTTTGGAGAATTTCAACAGCTTTCATTTTCTGAGGCCATTTGTTGTGTTCAGGATGGGACCAACAGAAATGCAAGGTTCACTTTCACTTAGCATACTTATTCCATTCAATGTTTCCCAAGAAGTCCTACCTCAGACCCCAATCAGAAATAACTGAGTAAGAGGCATGCAGAACTTCATTGCTTGTTTTGTGAAAACTGATGGGATGACTACAATTATCAGTATAGGGCTATAGCAGCACTTGAAACAACAACAGCAAGCAGGAAAAATATTTTTTATCACAACAGTCAATAATATTTTGAAGTGAGAACACAGTAGACCTAAATCTTGGCTTTATAAGTTCAGGGGTAAGTTGATGTTACCTACAGACATACCTTACATTTCTTGCTGTATATGCTGAATGCAAGCTCCAGACCTTTGTTAATTCAGATGAACTTGGCAAACAACTGATGCCTGACCTGAGTTTTTGCCCTTTGATGATTGCACGCAAACACACTGATGTGTGTTGTTGCATAAGCCAACCAGAGAAGTGGTCCTATAAATCCCAAGCAATAAAGTATATTGCAAAAGAGATAGATGATGGGGTAAAGAAGAGTTGCACATGCAATACATTTTTCATGATTTGTAAAACATCATGCTGCCCTGATTAATGTTTTAGTATTTTAGATGTAACTGGCATCATACTAAAGCATATGTAAAATGCTTGCCTTCTTATAATGCCTCAAGTATAAAAAGGCCAGGACCCAGTAATTTAAAAGGATATATATATATATATAATATATATATATATACAAATATTTACTATATTTGTATCTCAAGAAATAAAAATGTCCTGGGTGGCACCTGTGGCCCAGTGAGTAGGACGCCAGCCCCATATACTGAGGGTGGTGAAAGTGCAACAACAACAACAACAAAAAAAAAAAAAAAGAAAGAAAGAAAGAAGCATCAGAGTAACCTGGAAGCTGATTAGAAAGGTAGAATCTCCAGTGAACTCTAGTTCCATTAAGTCACAATCTGTATTTTACTAAGATTTCCAGGGGATTCAAACCTACAGTGAGGTTTGAGAAGCACTGGTTAAGTGATATAAAGTCATCCTCCAAGATAAACAAATTATGAAATGTGTGGTTACAGTGGTTCTTAGAAAATATCTAGTTTCATGCTTTTTTAAGGAAACTAGTTGATAAGTGGTTGAGGCTGGTGGATTTAAACTTTTTCCTTTTTCTAACATTAGTATAGAACTTTTTTTTACTGCTTTTACTTTTTTTTAACTGTATCTCAACATGATATATTTGGAGGTGGGGAAAAAAGATTTTTTGATTCTATGTGTGAGTAAAAAATAATTGAAATTTAGAAAGATAAACATAGTGGAAGAGACTGGAGGAGAAAGAACCTGAGCTAAAAATATATTTAAATAGTTACTCAAATAGTCATGTCAAAGGTCAAAAGGAAAATGAAAGGTAGAGAAAAAAGGAACCATTGGAAGTGACACCCTCTACCTCCTCTTCTGTGTTAAAACTTATGAATAAATTCGACTCTTTCTCTCCTTACTCTCTTCTTGCTTCAATTTATCATATAAAAAATACCACAGTATTTCTGAAATAACAACTGCACCAAAGCTTTTTTCCCCTTAAGAATATTTCATTGCTTTCTATGGACTTTACAAGTAAACCTACCAACCAGGCATTTTATTCACCCTGCTAACAGCTGCCTTCATGACCGTATCTTCCACTGTAACACTTCTGGTTACTAGCTAGCTAGCTAATCCAAACCATCCATCCATTCGCTTACTCAATTATCCATTCATATCACATATATTTAATAAATCCCATTATCTTCAGGGCCCTCTGCTGTGATAGGCAATGTAATAGATATACTTATCTTAGAAATATTCATTTTAACAGTTGTAGAGGTTCTGGTTAAGCATATTGCTAAATGTGCAAGTTAAAAGAGATATATTCCCAAACTTAGGCTCATGTTCTTATGCTGGAATTTATTTTTATTTTTTAATTTTAATTTTTTTTTGAGACAGTCTCCTTCTGTCACCTTGGGTAAGAGTGCTGTGGTGTCACAGCTCAAAAGCAACCTCAATCTCTTGGGCTAAAGCAATCCTCTTGCCTAAGCCTGCCGAGTAGCCCACCACAACACCTGGTTAGTTGTTCTATTTTTAGTAGAGGCTGAGTCTTGCTCTTGCTCAGGTAGGTCCTGAAGTCCTGAGCTCAAGCAAAGCACCCGCCTCGTCTTCCCAGAGTCCTAGGATTGCAGGTGTTAGTCACTGTGCCAGGCCTGTAAGTTGTTAATGTGCTACAGTTTATGTATAAAGGTTTTATTATGTTTACGATGGGTATTTTTTTCTGTATTCATATAAAGAAGTCCTATTAAAAGAAGGGAAATGATCAGATTTATTTAAAATCAATGTTAAAGTCCATCAACTTTAAATAGTCTCTTGTGTGACAAAAATGCAAGATAACTTCTATAATTACACTCCAAAAGCCAAAACATTTTATATCACATTGGAAGATATTAGTAAGAATTCCAGACTTCTAAATTAATATCATTATTTATTATAATTAAGTAAATTTACAAAAAGTAGATCCTACTTCAGAAGAATATTACTTCTATTGTTTATCTGAAGTGAGGGTCCTTAAAGCTGTAGTTATTAAAGAACTGTAATCATGTGTGTTGAAGGCGAGTTGCAGGTTTTTGTGAAAATGAACAAGTTTCCTCATTCATGCAATAATAGCAATGCTTTCTAATTTTCTTCAGATTGTTCTGTGTGCCCATGTTTTTTTTTTTAAGCAGTACTATAAGTATTTTATTTTATTTATTTTTTATTAAATCATAGCTGTGTACATTAATGCAATCATGGGGTATAATGTGCTGGTTTCATATACCATTTCAAATATTTTCATCACACTGGTTAACATAGCCTTCACTGCATTTTCTTAGTTAATGTGTTAAGACATTTATACTCTACACTTAATAAATTTAACATGTACCCTTGTAAAATGTACCGTAGGTGTGGTTCCACCAATTGCCCTCCCTCCACCTTTGTGTGCCCATGTTTTATCTTGCCATCATGGGAATTGAGGAAATTCTTGCTGGTAAGTAGTGAAATATGGTGCAACCCAGAGATACAGATTTGTGATCATTTTCCATCAAACAAAAACCCAGTTCTCTGATTTGCCAGCCTATTTAGTTAAATAAGTGGGAAGTTCTCTGAAGATTTTTACGTGAGGAAAAGGATTTATCTGAATACAGATGCTGAATTTTTAGAACAATATATGCATTTCTCTAAGTTCTGAAGGAATCATTGAAATCTGGTGAACTATGAGAGACTGAGTTAGAGCAATTTCAAGGTCTTGGTAGAGGATATTCCTTCTCCCTTGGGTTTAATCTTAGTCTTGCTGTTGGAGGGATAAATATTATTTTTGAATGTTTTAACTTGGCAGAGCTGGATATCTAAGGTTAGTGTCTCTTTCAAGTTCAAGAATTTATACATAGTATGCTTTGACCTTTTGGGATTGAGAATAATGAAAAACCAGCATACACTAAACTACACCCAATTCTGCAAATTATTTTAGAGACAGAGAAGAATGGCTATAGGGCATGACCTTGGGGACTGGGTATATGTGATAAGAAACGTCCAAGTATGGAATCCTTCTTAAAATGCTCAGAGAAACAGAAGAATGCTACTTAGTGGGTTGAGGTAATGTGTGGAGATGGGGTGTGATGTGCATTTTTAGAACTATGCTCTCAGTTCTTACATTTTTAATATCTTACATTTAGTGAAGCAATTTTTCACTCTAATGAATTTGTTCAATTTCCAAAAAAGACTTGATTTCCTCTTTAAATTCTTTTTTCATATGGGAGCTAAATTTTCTCCCCAACTAACCTGTTCTTTTTTTATTCTTTTGAATTTCACAAGTTTTCAATAGTGCAATCAGATGAGTAATTATATTCTGCATCAGGGTTCTCAGATAATGTGTTCTCAAAATAATATGAGTAAATATTAAGAGAAAAGACAAAATAATGAGAGATGTTTTCATCTTTTAAATAAACCTTATCTTTTCCAATGAGAAATGAAAAGACACAGGACTTTAAAGATGTTTCTTTTTCCATGAATTATCTTTTCTTTAGAGGAATCAATATTGCCTTCTGTCAGTTATGTTAAATAAAAAGGAAGACATCACAAAAGCAAAAATAGTACAAACTCCTGAAAGGCATGTTTCCTTCTTTTATTTTGCACAAGAGAAGCTAAACCAAGACACCCATTTACTTACCAACTGGTCATAAAGCCCATGACAGGACCTGGTGGGGGGTGAGCAAGCTGTTCTCTGAAAGGAAACAGTCACACCAGGGTAAAAATAATTTCTTTAAGGAAGCAAGGAAAGCTCAAAGGAGGTAGTCTAAGAAATGCACTTGGGTAGGTAGTAGTCAAATACCTCACTTAGGTGAGGACAGTTCACTCTTAATATCTACGAGTTCAATGTTTCCAATAACTCATATACGACTAGTGTGTCTACAAAGGTTTCCAAGGGCCCATAGAGAGATTGAAAAAGAAGACTGTTACCTTTTATAACATCACATTTATTTAAATTTAAGAACTTATTCCTTAATTCTGAAAATAACCTATGGGATAAATTGTCCTTTCTTTTAGAAAGTGGCTTTGATAACTGACAGTTGGTAGAGAGTTTGTGCATGTGAGCATGCATTTGGCCAACTAGGATATTGTAGCCAACATACATTTTATTATAAATAAAACTAGTAATCCATGAAATCTAAAATTCTAAGAAAATCTGCTTTATTTTTCTTAATGATAATATCTATTAAAAGAGTTAAAGACAATTTTTTTTTTAAATTTTATGTTCTGTAGCACATAGGAAATTGGTTAACATGAGTATATAAATAATTCATTCCTGTTTTTACTTATGTTTTGGAAATAGTTGAACTGAATAAGTTCAGTTTTATAATTGTGGAATTAAAAAATCATAATCATGGGAGAAATTCTAATGATCTTAAGATTTTTATGCTATAAAAAGAAGAAAACATTTGTGTAGTATGAAATGGTAGGAAATGCTGTCAAATTCAGGCTACTCCTTGTTAAGGGGAACAGTTCTTGCATTCAGTGTCTGGATGCTAACAGCAACTCCTTAAAAGAAGGGAGGGCAGCAATTGCTTGCTTAAACTCTTTTATAAAGAGGGAAATCAAGTTTGAGTAGTTTAAGACAGTTATCATAGGTCATGGAGCAAGATAAGAACTCAGAATTGTGTCCTTTGTCTCCAGGGGTAATTTCTACCCTTTTTGTCCCCCTCATGAGGTATGCCCATCAAATCAACAAAAGCCAACATGGGTAAGCTGTACAAATCATCTCCACCTTTACTGGACTCTAATTAGAGTTTCCTTTTGATTTCTATCAAGTTGCCATTAATTTTGTCATGAAAATTAAGAGATAATTTAAAGGATTTTATTTTTCTCTTTTACAAATGAGTGGACAATGTATGTTTTCAGCCCTTTAATTTTTTATTTTAAGCTCTTACCCCAAAATGTGATGCTTAACTTCAAGACAGGAGGCTTTGGGATGTTATAGCTCTGAATTGTGAACACTGCTCTGAACCTTGAACTCTCTGACCCACAGCTGTCTCATTTGCAAAAAGGAAGGAAAATGTATGGAGAAAAACTGGCATAGAAAGCTAGTCACAATAGGTGCCCAATAAAATGGCTCCTCTCATTGTCCTCTTTAAGGTTATTAAACCCTATTTTAATAATGTTACAGGTGCAGGACAGAATTGATGAGAGAGGAACTGAGAGGGACAAATGAAATGTTCTTTGCATTTGAACTGGGGGAAAAGTTCTGAATGAAGAAAACAACCATCCATCTTGAAGAAACTAAACATGGAAGATAAAATAAATGAGGAAAGGTGAGAAATTTAACTCCAGAATCCAGGTTGATATAAATTGAAATAGTATGGAAACATTCTTTTCCTCTCATCTCATTTTCATTTTTAATCTCCTCTCCTACCTCCCGCCTCCCTATTTCTGCGTCCCCAGACACCCTTTATTTCATCTTCTTTTTCACTAACACCATCTTCTTCCTCTTCGTAACCACTATTGCCGTTCTTCTTGCTCTAAGAAATCTGAGCATTGAGGTATCAACTAATAGTTGACTAGGTTGATGACTTTAAAAGAAATTTTTCAAATATGAGATTTTATTATTTAAAAATAACTATTTATTGTGAACATTTTAAAACTGCAAAAGATTGCACATGGGGAAAATGCATCCCCATGCCTTGAACCCAGACCCATCAATTTGTTAGCTTTACATCCTATTTGCACCTTTCATTCTCTATCAGAGTCCATTTTTTTTTAGTTAAAAAAAAAATCAGTGGAACCTGATCCTAGATAAACTGTGATGATATCTTTATTCATTCAATTTGATGGTAATGATAACTTCCTGTGGTAGATTAGGGAATGAAGCACACTCTTATCTCCTTCCTTATTTCTTATTTTCATTTCCTAGGCGTCCCACATACTTAGAAAGAAAGAACTATAAATCCCACTGAAGTTCTTCCTACTAAAATGCTAGTGAAGTCTAACCATCTGAGGGAGTGTTTGCACTTAATAAGATGAAGTTGTTAATCAATTTAAATCTATCCCTGGGGATACATATATTAGATGATATATCTGAATAACAAAATCCTGGTGATCCTTGCCTCTTCCAGTCCAAAATTATATCCCCTGGGTATTTCCTACACAGGATGTACATTTTAGCTGCATAATAATTTTTCGTATATCCCTCAGTTATCCTTCAAAGTGCCTATGTGGTCTGTATATGGCCTATAAAAATGGGACATAGACTTTGAAAATCAGAATCAAGCTGGGAAATCCATTTTGCATGTGATTCTTTTTTTCTAAACACCTAAATAACGTGGTCATCTTTTTTTTGAAAAGTTGTGGTTTGGAGAGATAGACAAATGTCATTTGTAACAATAAATCAGTAATCTAGCTATGAAGAGGGCCCCATGTATTTCACAAAGGAAGGCATGTCCCCATTTCCCACAAGCATTTTGGTTAAATAACCCTTCATGTGAATCAGAGTTTGTGCTTCCTCTTAGATGTGCTGACATGGGCCTCCCAGCACAGCTGCAAGCCTCTGAGAGGTTGCCCTGCAGAGTAACCCGACATATCTGATGAACCACAGGATGTCAACAAGGCACACCCATTGTCCCACATTTGGCAGGATCTAAAAAAAGAATGCAGTAAGGGCTTGCAGCAAGAGCTTGCAGTAAGCCAAACCAACCCTGACCAGAGTAACGGGCTCTTCCAAATGGGTGCGGCCAAGTGGATCACCCTGAAAAAGAACAGGCCCTAGGATAAATCTATATTAAAGAAAAGCAAAACAGGGCTTAAGTGTCACAAAGAATGAAAAAGGAGTAATGGACCCTTTCATCCTCAACAGAGTTTGAGAGGGTGTTGACTGCACAATGTTGTTCCAGCCTCAATTTTTTTCCTTGAATTGAGATCTCAAGAATGAGGGGAGGTGATTGAAATTCATGTTGACCAAGCCACACCTCAAAACCCAGGACAGGGTGAGGTTCTTAAGTTGTAGCTTGATGAAAAAGGCCCCAAATGACTTTTAATTTGGACTCAGAATAAAGGAAAGGTCATGTCTCATAACTACAATTCATTTTAATATACAAAAGAAATAGAAGTCTGCTCTTCATCTGAGGGTGTGCTGTTTGTTTATTCCCTTGTTACACACACATGCTCATATGGTCAACACCTGGATTAGTATGAAGGAGTTGGCGAATCCTTAGTCTCCAAGAGATACAAGTGAACACACAGGTAAATATGTTATCCATATCACATATGCAAGGTAAAGAAGAAATACTTACTACATGGTAACTGAGAAAACAATCTGCTCCAAAATTTGTGTAATCTAAATATAAACTATGAGCAAAAAGATGTGTGTGTATCTGTGATTTTGAAGAATTCTCTGAACCATCAGAGATTTGCTCTGGTTTCTGTAGTTTGAGTTCTAATCTATCATGTGCTCAAAGATTGAAATCAATGAATCCAGGTGAGCACGTCCAATCAATTGAAGCCAAGTCCCCCATCTCTGCCCGTGTCTGACCCTGCCCCTTCTTGTGTCCAATCTACATCAGGAATTTTAGATTCTCCCCTACCATCATGTTTCCCATTCAGTTTTTAAAGCTCAGATTAAAAACTCAGGTCTCAGTAAAGCCTTTTAGGAATATACCAGTTCTCATTAATGTGCTAAAGTTTTCAACAATAGTAATTTCAATCAAACATATTACACACCTGCATATTGCTTTCAAATGTTTGGTGTAGTTACAGATGGATTTATATGATGAATTAGAAATGGGAATTCTTTCAGGGAAAGAACTATGCAATATAAATGTATTTCCCTACAAAAATTGTAAACCAATTGGCATAATATCATAGATAGCACCCTGTGTTTGGTTAATGTTTATTTCAGAAAAAATTAAGATTGATGAAAAATAATAATATTGATAAAAATACCACATTAACCAAACCATCTCAAAGTTAGATTTGTTCTGGAAAAATAGAGTTTTTATCTATGTATGCAATAAATATTGAAAAATAATCACATCAGTTTCTACTATAATTTGGAGTTTGCTAAGAACTTCATTGTGGAATAGAGTATTTTTTTTTTTTTTTTTTTTTTTTTTTATAACCACAAAGAAGCACTATAAGGTAAATGTTATCTCCATTTTAGGAAGGGAAAAAACCCCTGTTTCAGAGAATTTTATCTAAGATCACACTCTAACTCTACCTAATACTTACCCTAGTTTTAACACCGTTCCAAATATAAGTCAAGTTCAAATCATAACACTAGGCTTAAATCTCACCCTTACCTAACCCAAGGTCTAGCCCTAGATTTAAAACAGATCCTGTCCTTAATTTTAAACATAATGCTAAACATAGTGCCAACTCCAGTCTTAGTTCTAACTCTAATCCTTACCTGAGCAATGATCCTAATCCTAGTTCTAAACATACCCCAACCCTAATTCTAGTCCTAATTGTACTTCTAGCCCTAATACTAGCCTAACCCCTAGCTCCAAACCTAACCTTCAAATTCACATAGCTAATGTATAATTAAAAAAAAAGAAAGTCTGCAGACAAAAGAGGGGGCTGGTACAAATATCTCAGTACCAGAGATACTTGGAAAACAATAATTGCGCTTTTCTCAATAATTGTCTAACTTTCAAGAAGTGGATAATTTAAATGAAGAAAACATTTTATTACATAAATATTTTTATACATGTTCTCAATAAGGTTAGTGAAGTTTTTGACAAACAGATTAAAATCCATTTTTTCTCAAGTTTAGGGTTTGAGGGTTGGCTGTAACTAAATTGGACAAGATGGATTTAGACTCAGCAATTTCTATTTGTCATTAAAATTGTAATGACCAGAAACTTAAGGTGAACATCATAATAGGTTGAATGGTGATTTCTCCAAATGATACATCCATGTCAAACTCTGAAAACTTATAAATGTTAACTTATTGTGAAAATAATCTTTGCAGATGTAATTAAGTTGACCATCTTGAGGTAAGGTCATCCTAAAACCAATGACAATTATCCTTAGAAGAAACAAGAGGAAGCAGACAGAAAAGGAGGCGGCAATGTGAGCATGGAAGTGGAGACCGAAGTGATAACAGCTGTAAGCAGCGGAAGTCAGAATCTCCTATAAAACCTCCAGAGGGAGTGTGATCCTGTTGAAACTTTGGCTTTGAACTTTTGGCCTTCAGAATTGTGAGGAATTGATTTTTAAGCTACTGAGTTTGTCATAATTTGCAACAGCAGCCCTAAGAAACTAATAGAGACATGTCCTAATGTGGTCAACCCTATAAAAACCATAGAGGTAAAGTTCATGAATTTGCTGGCTAAAGTTTCTGAAATAAACCACCAGGCAAAAAAACTTTAAGCAAAAAGGTAGCTATTGGCAAGGCTTGAGCTCTAGTGAAATTGGGCCAGTGTTAGAAAAGCTTTTAACAGGAAAGATGGTCTGTAATCTTATCATCTTTACCATCTACTACACTACTGCACATGCCACATTTCAGAAAACAATGACAAAGTTGCTGCTCTTAAGAGTTTCACAGGGCAGGGCAGAAATAAATGTCTAATTGGGTAAATTCTGGAAAAATAGTATGGGAAAATGGGTAAGGATCTTAGGCAATCAAAGTAGAAGTAAATGCCCAATGATTGGGCATTTATTCATTAAACGATAACACTGACTGGGAATTTGTAGAAGTCAGTTTCAAATTTGCTTCTCATATATCTTTTTTTTAACTTATAGAATTAACATGTTCAATAAACTATAGGAAAATACACAATCAAGAAAGCAAACTATGCCTTCTTTTTATGAATTATTTATGGAATTCTACCTTATATTAGGTTATAAAAAATCTCAGTGACATTCTGTGCTCATAATGTAATGAGTCTAGAAATTTATGACAAAAGACAATCCTACTACAAAATTTTTAAATAAAAATTTTCATTGAATTTTGGATCAAAACTACTATCAGAAATAAACTATCACACACTTAGAAAATAGGGATAGTAAAAAGTCTATGGATTAGCATGGAAGGGGCATGGTTAAAGCAGTCCTCAGAAATCCCAGAACTACAGATGTTGGTGTGGATGTGGAGAGAAGGGAACACTTCTGCACTGCTGGTGGGAATGCAAACTAATATGTCCCTTTTGGAAAGAAGTTTGGAGAACATTTAGAGAACTGAAAGTTGACCTCCACTTTGGTGCTGCAATTCCTCTACTAAGTATACATCCAGACAACCAAAAATCACTTTAAAACAAAGGCATTTGCACAAGAATGTTTATTGCAGCCCAATTTATAATCACCAAGTCATAGAAGCAGCCCAAGTGCCCATCGACCCATGAATGGATTAACAAATTGTGGTATATGTATACTATAGAACATTATGCAGCCATAAAAAAGATGGAGACTTTACCTCTTTTCCATTTACGTGGATGGAGCTGGATCATATTCTCTTAGTAAAGTAACTCAAGAGTGGAAAAAAAAATACCCAATGTACTCAGTACTGTTACAAAATCAATATCACACTTTCTTTTTTTTGTTTCTATTTTTTTTCTTTTTTTTATTATTAAATCATAGCTGTGTACATTAATGCAATCATGGGGCACCTTACACTGGTTTTATAGACCATATATTGGACATATTTTTATCACACTGGTTAACATAGCCTTCCTGGCATTTTCTTAGTTATTGTGGTAAGACATTTATATTCTACATTTACTAAGCTTCACATGTACCCTTGTAAGATGCACCATAGGTGTAATCCCACCAATTACCCTCCCTCTGCCCATTCTCCCCCCTACCTCCCCTCCCTTTCCCTCTTCCCCATATTCTTAGGTTATAACTAGGTTATAGCTTTCATATGAAAGCCATAAATTAGTTACATAGTAGGGCTGAGTACATTAGATACTTTTTCCTCCATTCTTGAGATACTTTACTAAGAAGAATATGTTCCAGCTCCATCCATGTAAACATGAATGAGGCAGAGAAATGCAAATGAAAACTACTTTGAGATATCATCTAACTCCAGTAAGATTAGCCCATATCACAAAATCCCAAGACCAGAGATGTTGGCATGGATATGGAGAAAAGGGAACACTTCTACACTGCTAGTGGGAACGCAAATTAATACACCCACACTTTCATACGAAAGATATAACACAATTATAGCCCATAAAGAAGGAGAGAAAAGCAGGGAGAGGGGAGGGGAGGGAGGTGGACGAGTGATGGGAGGCTAATCAGTGGGACCTCACCTACTGTGCGTATTGCAAAGGTACATGTCAAATATATTAATAGTAGAGTATAAATATCTAAACATAATAATTAAATAAGTAAGGCAGATGCTGTATTAAGCAGTTGGATGTAAACATTCCAAATGGTATATAAAATCAGCACATTGTACCTCATAAATGCAGTGATGTACACAGTTATGAAAAAGAATAAATATTAACAAAGAATAAAAAAAGAACAAATAAATAAAATTTAAAAAAAAATCAGTCCTCAGAGAAAACATTGTAGTCTTTTTCATCAAGGATTCCTTAGAGTACATGAGCATGTGATGCTTTCCTAATAACACTAATAACAGCCAAGCTGAAAATCAAATAAAAAACTCAATACCATTTACAAAAGCTGCAAAAAATAAAATAAATAAATTAAATTAAATACCTTAGGGTATACTTAATCAAGGAGGTGAATGATTGCCACAAGGAAAACTAGAAAACACTGATAAAAGAAATCATAGGTGAAGCAAACAAATGGGAAGGCATCACATGCTCATGTACTATAAGAGTTAGTTATAGTTTGTTATAGCATACATTTGTTAAAATGTCCTCTCTGCTCAAAGTAGTCTGAAGATTTAATGCAATTTCTACCAAAACAACAATATCATTTTCACAGATTTATAATTTTTGACTTTTTTTTTGAGACAGAGTCTCACTCTGTTACAGGCTACAGTGCCATGATATCAGCCTAGCTCACAGCAACCTCAAACTTCTGGGTCCAAGCAATTCTCCTCCTTGGGCTCCTGAGTAGCTGGGACTACAGGGGCCCACCACAATCCCTGTATAATTTTTCTACTTTTAGTGAAGACAGGCTCTGACTCATGCTTAGGCTAGTCTCAAATTCCTGAGCTCAAGTGATCCTTTCACCTCAGTCTCCCAAAGTTCTAGGATTACGAGTGTGAGCCACCATGCCTGGATTTTCACAGAATTATAAATTACAATTTTGAAATTCATATGTACCCTAAAAAGAGCATAAATAGTCAAAGTGGAAACCACCCAAGTGCCCATCAACCCATGAATATATTAATAAACTGTGGTATATGTATACCATGGAATATAATTCATCTTTTTATAAGATGGAGACTTTACATCTTTTGTATTAACTTAGATAGAGTTGGAGAGAATTTTCTTTAGTAAAGTATCACAAGGATGCAAAATGGTATCCAATGTACTCAATAATAACATGAAGCCAACAGGTGAATTAATACATACCCATGCAAGAGAGAAACTCAATATAATTCAAGTTGGGGGGAGGAGGAAGAGAAGGAAGGAAGGGGATTGGTGTGCTCCCACTTAATGGGCATAATGTAAGGGTAAATGGCACACCTCCTGGTTGTGGGACACAACTACAATAGGGACCTTACCTAACAAATGCAAACATTGTAACCTGCTTGTATCCTCATATTAATATGGAAAAAAAAGCCCACAAAAATAAAACAAAAAACTGGAGACATCACATTACTTAATTTCAAATTACACTATGAGGCTATAGTAATCCAAGCAGTATGGTATTGTTATAAAAGTAGAGACATAGATCAATAGAACAGAATAGGGAACCCAAAAGTAAAGCAAAATACAACCAATTGATCTTCAGCAAAGCAGACAAAAACATACACTGGGAAAAGGAAACTCTGTTCAATAAATGGCACTGTGAAAAGTGGGCAGCCTCATGCAGAAGAATGAAATCAGATCCTTATCTCTCACCATACACAAAAATTAACTCAACATGTACTAAAACTTGAATGTAAGCCCTGAAACCATACAAATATTAGTAGAAAACCTTGGAAAAACTATCTTCAACATTGGCCTAGGTAAAGAATGTATGACCAAGACCTTAGAAACAAATACAACAAAACCAAAAAGTAATAAATGAGAATCAATTCAACTATAGTTGTGTCACAGATTTTCCTCCAGGTAGGACAGCGTTCTTCCAATAGAGGCATGCAGCTGGAGGCCAGGGCTGCTCACTTCTCACCTTGCCCTTCCTTGGGAGAGGTGGATGATTTTGTCTCTGGGGTTTAAAATCACATTATAACAAAGATATTTGTACCATAATGTGTATTGCATCCAAATTCATATTTGCTAAGTCATGGAAGAAGGCCAAGTGCCCATCAATCCATGAATGTATTAATAAATTGTGGTATATATACACCATGGAATATTATGCAGCTTTAAAGAAAGATGGAGACTTTACCTCTTTCACGTTTACATGGATGGAGCTGGAACATATTTGTCTTAACAAAATATCTCAAGAATGGAAAAAAAAAGTATCCAATGTACTCAGCCCTATTATGAAAACTATAACCCAATTATAGCCCTAGAATATGGGGAAAGAGGAGAGAGAGGGGAGGGGAGGGAGGAGGCCGAGTGGAGGGAGGATAATCAGTGGGATCACACCTACGGTGCATCTTACAAGGGTACGTGTGAAACTTACTAAATGTAGAATATAAATGTCTTAACACAATAACTAAGAAAATGCCATGAAGATGTGAAGGCTATGTTAACCAGTTTGATGAAAATATTTCAAATTGTATATAAACCCAGTACATTGTACCCCATGATTGCTTTAATGTACACAGCTATGATTTAATTAAAAAAAAAAAAGTGCCTAAATTTCCAGCTCCCTTCCTGGCCTGGCTGTAGCAGAGTTAACAGAGAAAGGCTATACCCTAGCCCAGCATGGCTGGGGACTGCTGATGAAATGCTCTGGCAGGGAGGCGAAGTTGGGCTTGGGGCTTGCCTCCAGGGAGCGTAAGCTCCAACAGCTCTGTGAGAGGACTTTGCCCCAATTCTTTCAGCAGACATGGTAGTTTCTGTCCCTGGGACACATAAAAGTACTAGTTATGGCTTTTTAAAGGGAAAGGAATGAGCTACACTCTTTGTGGAAGCCTGAGGGTGACAGGTGCCCTGTCAGAGGTGGGACAGCCCCTCTTGATCATCCCCTGTGGGATGGCCTGAGTGGAAATAGCTGCCTTGGCACCCTAGTGGGTGGGGATAGGGAAGAGGAGCAGCTCAACATAAAGGGTAGATGGCTCTCTGGTCCTTTTTGTCCCAGGGGTCCCTCAGGGACACTGCAATCTCCTCCCAGGGCCTACCCAGTATGCCCTAGCTCCAGTTCCCCTGGAACCTACCAGTCCCTTGAGGTTGCTGTCGGCCCAGTGGGTGCTGGCAATGACCAGCTATGGGCCCAGTGATGGACAGACCCAAGGGATCACATTCATGGGTGGGCACAGCTGCAAAAATGCTACATTTACATGAAGGGAAGAAAGTGATCCACCCTCTCCGTAAAACCCAGGCATGGTTAATACATTATCATTGGTGCCCCCCCTCACAGCCCCTTCCCGGCTGCTCTGCAGCACACTCACGCCAAATGCTTGTGCTTGGGAGCTGAGGCAGCTCTGTCTGTAGCCACGGGTGGCTGGAGAAGTTCTTGTCTTTGTAATCCCTTCCTGGGCTCCAGAGATCCTTTTGTTCTGTGGCAGGAATATTCTCCTATCCTGCAGACTCCTGTCTGTAACTGCACCTCTTTGGGAGGGGTGCAGACATCATCTTAGGAGATCGGAAGCCAGGGCTCCTGGGTGCATGAGAGGGTGTGCTCAGTTTTCCTTTGTTCTAAAAAGCATTTGTGGCTCTTCCCTGTTCCCTTGGGTGACCAGCCTTGTGGGTCAGAACTCTGGGAATACTACTCCTGTCCTCTGTCTCCCGTTTCTTTGTGATTATTACTGTCTGCGTGGGTGCTGGGGAATATTTGTGTGTTGTAGCAAGAAGGAGACTGAGGTGCTGTGACTTCTTCAGCATGACTTCCCTCATCCAGTGGGTGAGCAAGAAATATGGCACCCACTGCCTCAGCTCCAGTCTGTGGTGGTGAAGTGAGGTCTTGCAACCTGGTGCCCTGTTCTGAAGTTCTCAGTTTGCTGATGGCTGCAGCACATCGACTTCTGAGGGTAGAAGGGCTATCCAGAAGATTGAGGCTTGACAAATTGCCTCAAGAGTCAGGGGAGAAAAAGTGAATGTTACTAACTAAAGTCCCTGGTGGTGCGGGTGGAGGGGGCCAGGAGCTGGTCTCTTCCAAAATTTTGCTCTTCTCGTTCTGCTCTGAAACTCTTTAGATGGGATCTCTGGTAAGGTTAAGTTCTGGCAACTTTCGCTCAGTATTTCATGTGGGCTGTGCTTTCTTATCTGAAAATTTTATTTATTTCTTTTTGGGAGGATGTGGAGGCCAATGTCTCTAGTCAGCTGTGTTGCTCCAATCCCCTTGCTTGAAAAAAATCAGTATTACCATGTACTTTTGTTAATTCCTGAAGTTTTTTCACAAATATATTTATTACATTTGATTGAAAAAATAGCAAAACAGAAGTTTCACTATTACTGCAGGAGGAACAGTTACTAATTATATGGCCTCCTGATGCTGTATTCATCAGGAGTGCATACTTTACTTCCTTAAATTCTGATCTGAAGGAGAAATTGGTAATAAGACTTTGAATCTCCCTTTATCTTTATTGTTTGTTATAAACTTTGGTAACCTCTCACTGGAATCTCCTGGTCTCCTGGAGTTTGCAGAATTGTGTCTGACTATGACTCCCACGTCCACAAAAGCTCAGCTCAGAATTATGGAGCAAAGAGATTGGGAATAAGAACCCAAGAGGTAGGCAGTAGGTAAATTCTCCCAACAGATACTTGCATTTCCACTCTTGTGATACTTTGCTAAAGAGAATGAGAAAAACTCAATTTAATTTAAGTTGGGGCAGGGGAAAGGAGAGACTGGAGGGCGCGGGAGGGACATTGATGTGCTCCCACCGAATGGGTCTAATGTAAATATATATGGCACACCTCCTGGGTGAGGGACATGACTACAACAGAGGAACTTTACCTAACAAATGCAAACTTGTAACCTAACCGTTTGTCCCTTCATATTAATCTAAAACCAAAATAAAGATAAAAAATCAGTTATTAAGTTTTTAAAAAAATAAAATAAATTTAAAAAATAATAAATTCTCCTAACAGGCAGCTGGAGAATTGGAGCTTTCTCTCAAAAGGTTTTAAATAATGATTGTCATGTTGGGTTTTTATTACAAAATACATATTGATAGATAGGTGGCATTTTTGTTGCAGTGTAGAGAATCATTTAGATGAAAGCAGAATTGAGGTCAGAGATTTGAAATTGAGTTTCTAGTCCTGATACACGTGTGTTAAAATCATTACTTAAGCAAGACCAATCCTACAAAAAGGGTAAGTGGTGATTCTATTCCTCAATGTGATAAGAGTAAGAGAGTCTGGAAAACTGGCACCCTAAACTTGGCTCCCTTCAGGTGATGTACCCAGAGAGGAGACTGGGGGAGGCTCAGGCCAAGGTCAATGAAAAGGAACAGAGACCCACCTGGGCAAAGATGATGTCTGCACTGAGAGTGATTGGAGGCTTGCTTTTATACTGAGTGTTGGGAGAGGAAGATTCCACTTCTTGCTGGAGGGTTCTAGTGAAACCCTTGGAGCAAGGCCAGGCAGGCCTTTTGTTCTAAAAGGAGAGGACCAGGCAGAGGAGGAGGGAGAAGGATTTAGGACTCCAACAGCTCCCAATCTCAACAGTTCCAGGCTTTGATATCTTCCTAACAAAGAAACAATTTGCAATGTTAAGAATTGCCATTTTCTAAAAATTAAAGTAACTGTGATCTTTTGCCTTGGGAAAGTGGCTTGATAAAATATTTCCAAATTCCTTAAAAGAATATCTAAAAGGGCATGAAGATACTATGACAGCAAAGTAGATGTTCAATTAATCTTTAACAAAGGAATAAAGGAATGAATGAAGAGAATATAAGAACAACTTTAAAGGGATTTAGGAGTTTGGGGGTCTTTTTGAGGGAGCAGTTGCCTCTAAGAGAAATAGTAAGAAAGATAGCTTAAATTCCCATCTTGTCACAGACATGCTGGTGATCAGTCCTGGTGTATAAAAATGCATTCTGCATTTTTCTACAGCTGTAGAAAAACATTCTACAGGAGATTTGTTTGGCAAAATGGGTAGGCATAATTATGTTGAAATAAAGTTTCAAAACGCAAAAAAAAAAAAAAAAAAAAAGAAAGAAAGAAAACTCAAACAAAAATAAACCCTTATACCCAGACGATCACAAGCATCCCAAATTAAAATAAATGAATTGATTTAACCAAAATGAAAAGGGAAAGTTCATTAAATATTAGTACAGGTATAAGATGGAAAAGCTGTTCTATTTTAGAGCAATCCTAAGTGAGAACCCCTGGATTTTATGCGTCTCCCTTTCTGAGGCACCATTCTCCACTAGTACTTCTATCATCCTTACTGTTTGTCAAACTTTGCCCTGTGTTTTGTCTTCATGGTCTGAGTTTAACTTGGAGGAAAGAGGGAGAGGAAATGAAATCTTTTCTTAAGAAATATTCCTTACTAAACACAGGAACTGCCCCATATGGACCAGGAAGCAGAGCTCCCCATGAATTCAGGCTCTATGTTGAAAGTCAAAAGGATTCCAGGCAGGCAGCTTTACCTTAGATAAGCATCCGGATTGGGAATGGTTATCTGAATCCTCGCCTGTCATAACATTTCACAGCAATAAAAGAACATCTACCTCAGTTTCTAAGTCAACAAAGAAGATTCAATGAGCGTCTCAGCTTGTTTGCTTCCCTGAGTCACTGTTACATTCCCAGATTTGCACTGGCCTGTTCAAGTATGCGGGTATCAGTGTGTGATCAGCGCTTCCCACCTGTAGATCTATTGCTTCCTACCCAGACAAGGGTCTCTTAACTGATCCTTAAAATAGAGGTCAGGATGAAAAGGTGTCCTTGCTGTTTCTAATGAAGGGTGTTTTAATGGCCAGAGGTCCAGATGCTGAGAAGCTAAAATAACAAAAGGAATTTATTTGGAAAAGAAAGTGAGAGACTTCTTATCATGAGGTATCATTGCAAGACTGGTACATCCCTTAAACTGAAGGATAATTGCCAGGAAAAGAATTCAAACAAAATAGGGTGGAGTTAGAATGAATATAGGGAGAATAAATTAGCTGAAAGAAAGGAATGCATTCTGGAATTAATTCCAGTGTATCTGCCTTACTTCAAAAAAGGTGACCATGAATTTGGGCTTCAGGGTGGCTTCTGAGATGCAAGTAAATTTTGGTTTCTCAATCTGAAAGAGGTTATACAGGTGAGTAGTTAGAGAGAAAACTCATCAAGTGTATTATTTATATATACCTTTACATACAAATCTTATCATCGGTCCATAAAAGTAAACAAAAATCTGCCACCTATTTATTTGGGAAAACCACGGGAGGTCATCACTAAACTTTTTTAAACAATGGCTATTTTACACCCCACTCAACAACTACACCCCATGTGTGTCCTTAAAAGCTTTCCCCTACAATGGGTTTTGGAGTGTCCTCTGGACAGTGTCCATTCATTGAATTCTGATAAGATTTGTTTGGCAAATGGGTAAAGAAAGGCAGATGTGCCATTGGACATTGCTATACTTCTTGTTTTTACATATTGAGGAGCCAGAGAATGATAAACAAGACATATTCACATGTCATAAATGTGAAAACAGTTATATATTGTGCCTGCCTTTTGTGGCTGCTTGCAGAGCTGTTAAGAACTGATATTATCTCTTGTGCTAGAAGGGTGGGGATGTTACTATTATGTGATGGCAGGATGCAGACAGCTGTAGAAAAACATTCTCCAGGAGATAAGATCTAGAACTCATTCTTCTTTGGTCCTCAAATCCTTTCATCCACCTCACGTGTCCCTCGCAATAACTATTGGACTTCTCATTATGAGTTATGACTAATTCCTTTCAATTATTGTCTCTCCATTGGCCTGGTAATACAAAACTATATCTTGCTTCTTCACTGATTTTCTTTGTTCTTCTAGAGTCTAATTGCCATACCAATGCCGGTGTAAAGGACAAATCAGGCCAGGTGGTCCAGAGCAGAAATTTTTTATTCAAAATGATCTGTGAGTTTCTTCAAGGGATCTGCAATTCCATATAAATAATATATATATATATCTGTGCATTCTCTTGAAAACGGGTCTCTAGCATTTATCCCAACTTTTGAGATGTTTGTACCCCCTCTTAAACACACACACACACACACCCCACACATACATAGTGTAGGGGTTACTAAATGAAGAGGATCTGGCCACCTATCACTGTCAGTCCATATGCAGAGATGGGGATAGGTCCACCATATTTGTCAGAAGGCCAGTGATTCTGGAGAACAGTGAGAGTAGCTGCTCCAAGACTATTGTGTTCCCCCATTTCCATAATCACATTTTTATACATAATGGTTCCCAGCAAAGACATTAATTCTCACTTTAAACAATAAACAGCACAACTTCTTGAAAATTTGTTACAACATTTCCAATTCAAAAGTTAATTCCTTAAAAATCAATCCTCCTAAAGCAAAGACCACAAAAAATCTTATTTTAAATAATAATCAGCATAACTCAGTGAAAATCTATTACAACATTTCCAATTTAAAAGTTAATTTCTTTTTTTTTTTTTTTCAAACACATATCTTTTAATATGCACTTACTAAATCCACCTTTATCTACTATTGAGTCCATCCAAGTCTCTGTATATTTTAAAGCCGAAAATGTGAAAACAACCCAAATGCTCTTCAACCCAGGAATGGACTGGCATGATACCATGGAATACCACTCAGCCATTTAAAAAGTGGAGACTTTCCAGCATCTGTACCAACCTGAATGGAGGTGGAACACACCATTCCAGCGAAGCATCACAGGAATGGAGAACCATGCATCCCATGCATCCAACTTTGATATGAGGACAATTAATAACACGGTGGGGCCTGGTGGAAGGGGAGAGCAGACAGAGAAAGAGGGTGGGAGTGAGGGTAAGGAAAAGAAAAAAAAAAAGGAAGAAAGAAAATAGTGACTAAATCGCATAAATTGAATTTGATTTTGACTAAAGAGACAATAATTAAACATTAATTTTTACTTCAACTTGTTAAAATGTTGTTTAGGGTACAGGATACTGCATCCTTATTTATAAGTGAATTATGTTTGAATTTCCCCTTTCTAATAATATATTTTTTCTAATTTTAATATCAGGTGTATCCATTAAGTAGAATGATTTTGAAGTATTTCTTCTTTTTCTATTGTCTATAAGATGTTGCATGATCTATTTTTTGAAATTATCTTTTATCTTTATTTATAAATATTAGTTGTCTATTCTTTGATACTTTGGGAAAAATACTAAGAAGTAGTTAATTGATGACTCCAAACTGAACCTTTCTATAATAGAGATACTCTTATTTGACAATGTGAATATTACTTTCTTTGTATTACTATTATTATTATTGCTTAATACTTCATTACAGCAATCATCTGATTTCTTTTCTGAATGTATTTCTCTTCATTCATTCCTTGTGAGGTTTTTGTTTCTGGTCCCTATCTTAAACATTGTTATTGTTGTTAAATTTTGAGCCTTTTTAATTTTGTGAAGGCAAAAAGTGGAAACCTAATGAACATATATGTATGTGAAAATCAATAAACAAACAAACAAAAAATCCTCAAAAATATCTTTAAGCTCTAACTGATATTTACAGTTGATTTATTAACAAGTTTAAATAAGTGAATACATATTTGGAACACAACAGATTCAGGGAGTGGCAGTGCTGATTGGAACACAGACTTGTCTGACTGAAGTTTCAAGTCAGGTAACCTAGTGAAGTGCTCAATGACTGCCCTCTCAGGAGACACTGCATTTCTCCCTCCTGTGTGCCAAAAGTGTTTTTGGATTCTTGCACTGCTCACTGGGTATGTCTTAATTTTCCTTTGTGATAGTTTTTCTCCTTTCACAGGAATACATTCTCCCTTTTCCACTCAATATCAGCATCGAATTGGCCTCCACCAAATGAAAATTAAGGGTGGTGGAAGAAAATATTCATGTCAGAAGGGGTTAGCTTTTTAGATAAAGGGTATACAGAAAACAACTGTCAGTCCTCAGGGATCACTCTAGAGGCTCTACCCTCATATCTCAGGCTGTCCTCTAGAAAGAGATGACTCGGGGCTAATACTGACTAAATACTTCAAGAAACATGGCTGCTGTAGTCATTTTTGATCATCCCCCAAAGTTCTGCAATTCAGGACCAGAAAAAGAGTGAAGAGTGGCTGAGTACACATCACTCTACAAAGGGAAACCTCAACTTGAAGATCTTGTGCCTAGAAAAGATAAAATAAAGGCACAAAGATTTCTGTATTATTATTAGTTGAAAGCCGGGAGAGTATTCCTGTTTATCTTCTCATGTAAAATATTTACAAACAGAAAATTGACTTTTAAAAAAGTTTCTTCCAATTTGTGGTCCCACATTTTCTATTATCCAGTTATTAGGCATCTTAATTTTAGTAAAGTTTGGGGCTGCACAATAACTCCATAGAATCTCTGGATAGTGTCCAGACTTAGTGTCCACTTAGAAAAGGGTGATTACATTTGGGATGGAAGTTCTTTGAAGATATTAAAGGGCCATCAACTCCAACTGCTCTTATGCAATTTTGGTGAGCTGCGTTTTCTATTTGAGAGGTTTCCACGATATATATAATGCATATACGTAAGTAGGCCTGTCAGAAATACCCATTTTGAGACACAGTGGTAAATCTTCAGTTTAAAAGGAACAATTTTGAGTTAACTTATGCCAGCCACTTTTATACTGCAGTTTGTCATACTGTTGGAAACTGTAATTCCATCAGGAGCCACACACTGCCATTGAATTTCATGTCTTCATTTGCCAGAGGTGGTTCAGCCCCCCCCCCCCCCCGTGAGATTTCAGAGAATGGGGGGAGGCTCTAATATTTGAGTCCAATAGACATGCGTGGAAGCTCTTACCTGAGCAATGAATATATTGAAAAGAAGAAAGAATCATACCTTCCTATAACATAAAGTGTTGGAGGTTATACTTTCCATTAAAGCCAAAAGGATTTCAGTGTTCATTGAAGTTCCAGCTGCCTTGAGGGCTTTCTCGGGTTGAGATGCTAAGACTTTCAGAGTTCTCTGGGAGTTATAGGAGGAGGATGGTTCTTTGACTGTAGCTGTCTCAGGTTTGCTCGGGATGATGGAAAAGTTCATCTCTAGAAGTAGTAGTACTTCTGAGATGGATGTTATTTCAGAAGTGGGCTCTTCACTGAGGCATCTGTTAGGTGGAGATTTTTCATCTCTGGAACTAGACTCTCCTTTTCTATCTTTTTCCAGTTCATGGTAAGGCTTTACCAGACCTTATGGAATCCAGAGAAGGCCTCGTGGCAATAGAACAGCATCATAATTCTGCCTCCATGCCAAAGGTTTGGCAGCTTCTAACCATTTAGGACTTCTAGGAGGTTCACTTTGGGTCTTTGTCTAAGAGGGATAAAATGTCTTTCATTGTCAGTAAGGTCATTTTGGAGCGATTTAAAAATTAAGGGTAAGTAATATCTCTTGTAAATGTTCCTGTGGAGTAAACTTATCCTATATACATCCCCTCTTTTGTTTCTGTAATTGACTTTTTAACATTCTATGAACACGTTCAGTAGTAGCCTATACAGTGGGATTGTGGGGGACACCAGTGGCTTGTTTAATGTTCCATTGTTGAAAAAATAGGGTCAAAGAGTGCAAGGTATAATCAGGTCCTTTGTCAGTTTTAATTTGTTGGGGAAGACCAAGGGCTGACATTGTAGAAAGTAAATAACATTTAACATGTTCTGTGGTTTCTTTGACAAGTTCCATGAAGCGCTGCTGAATAAGTATCAAGGCAAACATGAACATGTTTGACTTTACCGAAGGCTGAAAAAATGAATGGGTGACACTCACTTTCCATAAGGCATTTGCTAGGAGTACTCTGGGATTCACTCCCATGGGAAGAGGAGTGAATATATGCCGACATTCATAGCAAGCCCAGACAATGTCATGAGCATGGGAAACTGTGATAGAAAGGTGGAAAACCAGAACTCTGGCTCATGAATGGAAAAATTGATGTGAATGGATAGCATAGTGGAGTTAAACATTATGAAAGAAACTTCTATGGTATTGCCTTCTGAAATAGAACCCAGAAGTTTAGAATGAGAACATACATGGGTGAAAAATATAGGACTTTTTCTGGATTGCATAAGATATGTTCAGGGAGTTTTCATCATGAGCCTGATGTACAGGGGCATCAGTGATAACATGTATTGCATTCACAACATAGGCAGAGTAAGCTACCTGGTTTAGTGGATTAAAAAAAAGTTTTTAGTGCTAAAATAGCAACTTCTAAATCTACTCCTTGAATCCTGGAATGTCCTTCAGTTCTAAAGTGTCACCATTTGTCTTTTTCTTTCTAAGTCAGTGTTCTTTTTCCTGACCTCCCTGAACTATCAATATAGACAGTGAGTAGTCCTCAGGTAGGATTAGGGGAGAAGGAGTTAAAAGGAGAGACAGGGAGCAGTTGTAAACAAAGTACATCTTTTAATGGTGGAGTATGATCTTTGAGTTAGTCCACAAAATCTACAAGGGAAATCTGCATTCACTGGATACAGGCAGCCATAAGGCTGTCTTTGTCAAGGTCTGAGATAATTACTCGGGGGTCCAAACTGTTTAGTTGTTACCAGTGTAAACACCCTTAATGAATTAAGAAAAGTCTTTCTTAATTTTAGTGTATGGTTTTTCCTTGTGGTCATGGGCTAAAAATGTCCACTCTATAAGTCCAACGTCTGGGTTAAATTGACAAAGTATCCCTGCTATGGTATGGGCAGTATTTAAAGTTGTTAAAAGTATGGGTAAGGCTTCTTTAATACATTGGAGCCGTCTTTGTTCAATTAATTCTTCAATGTACTTTAACACTATAAAGGCTTCAGGAAACAAATTTCATGGGGAATATAAGCCAGTGTCTTCTTTTAGTGAATTGAATAGATGAGACAAGGCCTGGGTAGGTATACCTAAAATTGGATAGAGACAAGTATTATGTCTTAGAATTTATTATAAATCATTTAGAGTTATTTTGTGTTTTTTCCTTCTTATTTAATTTTTAATTAAAATTATAACTGTATACATTTATGGGGTACAATGTGTGATTTGATATATAATGTGGAATGCTTAAACCAAACTGAATAACAGAGTAATAACTTCACTTACCTACTTTTTGAGGTAAGACATTTAAAACTTATCCTTAGATATTTTGAAATATACCCTTGAATTGTGAATATTAGGCAAGATACCACCAAATGCCCTCCTTCCTCCCACTAATTGCACTACCCTCTCCCCACCACATCTCTCCTCATCCCTCCCCCTTACTAGACTATATTTGTGCTTTATCATTTGTATGAGTGTGTGTTTATATATTGGTTTCATAATGGTATTGAGTACATTGAATACTTTATTCTCCATTCTTCAAATACTTTACTGAGAAGAATGCGCTCCAGATCCATCCAGGTGAACATAAAAGTTATAAAGTTTTCATCTATTTTTATGGCTGAAAAGTATTCCACGAGATATATATATATTGATCCACTTGTGAGTTAATGGGCATTTGGGTTGCTTCCACAACTTGGCAATTATGAATTGAGTTGCAATAAACATTCTTGTGCAAATGTCTTTGTGGTAAAATGATTTTTGTTCTGTGTAGAACCTAGTAATGTTATTACAGGATCAAAAGGAAGGCCAACTTTTAGTTCCTTGAGGATTTACCATACTTCTTTCCATAAAATTGTATTAAGTTGAAGTCCCACCAGCAATGTAGAAGTGTTCCTTTCTCTCTGCACACACACCAGAATTTGAAGTTTTGGGACTTTGTTATGTGGGATAAACTTACTAGAGTTAGGTGATGTCTCAAAGTGGTTTTTATTTGCATTTTCTCTGATGATTAAAGAAGATGAGCATTTTTTAAATGTCTGGTAGCCATTCATCTCTCATCTGCAGAGAAGTTTCTGTTCAACTCTCTTGCCCACAAAGAAATGGGATCATTTATTATTTCATTATTGATTAATTTGAGTTCTCTCTAGATTTTACTTATCAGACTTTTGTTGGAATCATAACATGCAAAAAACTTCTCCCATTCTGAAGTTTGTCCATTTCCTTTGGTGGCATGCCCTTAGATGTGAAGAAGCTTTTTAGCTTTATCAAATTCCAGTAATTTACTTTTACTGTTGTTACAATTTCCAGGGATGTCTTCCTCATAGAATATTTTCCCAGGCCAACATGTTCAGGTGTTTTTCCTGCACTGTCTTCTAGTGTTTTTATAGTTTCATGTTTTAAATTTAAATATTTTCTTCAGTGAGAATCAATGTTTGTTATAAGTGACATGTGTGGGTCCAGTTTCAGTCTTCTACAGGTTGCTAGCCAGTTAACAAAGCACCATTTGTTAAATAGGGATTCTTTCCCCCAATGCACATTTTTCTTAGGCTTATCAAAGATCAAATGATATACATGGCTGGGTAAATCAGTAGATTCTTTATTTTATTTCATACATCTACATCTCTACTTTTGTGGCAGTACCATGCTATTTTGATCACTTTAAATTTGTAGTATAACCTAAAGACTGATATTGTGATGCCTCTAGAGGTGTTTTGATTTCTAAGTATTATAAGGCCTAGTTGTTTTTTCTTTTCTGATTTCATATAAAATGAAGTACTATTTTTCAAGTTATTTAAAGTATGACATTGATGCTTTGGTGTGGATTGCATTAAATACGTAGAGTGCTTTGAGTAGTATAGACATTTTAACATTGTTGATTCTTCCCAAACATAAGCATGATATATTGGTCCATTAGTTAAAATCATCTTCTTTTTCTTTTCTAAGGGTTTCAAAGTTCTCTTTATAGAGATCTCCTATATCCTTTGTTTGATATATTCTCAGGTATTTTATCTTCTTTGGCACTACTGTAAAAGGAATAGAAATTGATTATATTCTCAGATTAACTATTGATGGTATATATAAAGGATACTTATTCATAGGTATTGATTTTGTATCCTGAGACATTGCTATATTCCTTGATTACTTCTAAGGGCTTTGTATTTCAGTCAATGTGGCTTTCCTGGTATAAGATCATGTCATTCGTGAGAAGAGAGAGTTTGACCTCCTCTGTCCCAATTTGAATACCCTTGCTATCCTTCTCTTGCTTAGTTGTGATGGCTAGGAATTCCAGTACTATGTTAAATAGCAGTGATGAATATAGGAATCCTTGTCTAGTTCCAGATTTCAGCAGAAATGCTTTCAACTTTACTCCATTCAATATGGTATTAGCTGTGTGTTTGCTCTATATGGCCTTTATCAGTTTAAGAAATGTCCCATGCAAATCTGTTTTCTTAAGTGTTCTACTAATGAAAGGATGCTGGATATTATCAAAAGCCTATTCTGTATCAATTAAGAAAAACATATGGTCTTGGTTTTTTAATTTTATTTATGTGGTTTATTGTATTTATAGAGTTACAAGTGTTGAAACATACTTGTAAGCCTGGGATAACAACAAATTAATCATGGTGTATAACTTTTTTGGCGTGTCATTGAATTCTGTTTGCTAGGATTTTATTGAATATTTTTGCATCAATATTCATTAATGATATTGGTCTATAGAACTGTTTCTTTGAAGAATTCTTTCCTGGGTATCAGGGTGACATTTTCTTCATAGAATGTGTTGAGGAGGAGGATTTCTCCCTTTTCTATGTTTTGTATTAGGTTATGTTATTTGAAGGTTTGGTAGAACTCTGTTGTGAAGCCATATGGTCCCAGACGTTTCTTTTTTGAAAGATTTTGTATGGTTGATGCTATTTCAGGGTTTGATGTAGATCTATTCAAATTTTCTAATTCTTTCTGGTTGAGTCTATGAAGGTGGCATGTTTCCAGGTATTGGTCCATTTCCACCACATTTTCATATTTCTAGGAATAGAGTCTTTTGTCGTAATTGTTCAGTATTTTTTGTACTTCTGTGGTATCTGTTCTTGTTTCCCCTCTATTATTTCTGATTAAAGTTATTAGAGATCTTACTTTTCAGTTTCTTATTAGTCTAGCCACAAGTTTATCAATTTTATTAATCTTATTGAAGAACCTTACTGTTACCTTGATCTTCTAAATGATTTTTTTTTTCAATTTCATATAATTCTGCTCTAATTTTGGTTTTTCCTTTAATTTGCTGCATTTGGGGGTGGATTTAGCTTCCTTTTCCAATTACTTAAGATGGTTTATTTGCTTGCTGACTTGCTCTCTCTCTGTTTTATTGATGAAGTCTTCTAATGCTATAATTTCCATCTTTGGACTGCTTTTGCAGTATGTCACAGGTTTTGATAGTTTGTGTCTTCATTATCATTTTGTTCCAAAAATATGACAATTTCCTTCTTAATCTCATCTTTGACTCAGCTATCATTCAGCCTAAGCTTGTTTAGTTTCCATGACTGTGTTGGACTAGGGACACTTCTGTTGCTCTTGATTTCAACTTTTATTCTGTCATGGTTTGAGATGATATAAGAAATAATTTCTATTCTTTAAAATTTTTTCCTGAATGAGAGTCTCACTCAGTTTCCCTAGTGCTGAATTCTGTGGAATTGTTGTTCACAGCAACCTAAAACTTTTGGCCTCAAGCTATCCATTTGCCTTAGTCCCTCAAGTACCTTAGACTAGACTACAGGCACCTGCCACAATCCCTGGCTATTTTTTGAGATGGGGTATTCTTAGAATGGGTACAGGCGATTGCACTAATGTACACAGCTATGATTTAACAATTAAAAAATAAATGAGGGAAAAGGAGACAAAATGGCAGACTGACCAGCTTTCCACAGAGGCTCCCGTCCAGAAGGAGAGTTAAGGGATGGAAATTTAGTAAGTAACCTGGAGGATTCAAGCTGTACCAAGAGAGAAGGTTGAAGAATGCACATCAACACCACTGAGGTGAGCTGAGACCACAAGGATACAAACTAAAGGTACAAAATCCATCACCAAGCAGACGAGAGTCCTCCCCCTCCACAAGACCGGCTTGAGAGCCCCACAAACAAACAAAAGGGCAGAAATTAAAGGCCCTCCCACTTCACTTCACAGGAATGACCTACTAAAAACTGGACCTACCTCCCCTACCAGGGTGCCATGGCGCTCCCCTGCTAGGCATAAAACTGTATAAAACTTTAAATATCTTTGCTGGCAATCCAGCACTCCCCTCCACTCACACGGAAGTCTGGAGGTCTGTCCCACAGTAGTTCAGATTCTTAGGTGATTTATCAAGGGGTGTGGACAGAGCCCGACTTGCGACTGATCAGCCCTGACTCTGAGGCACGGGAGTGAGGAGCACACGGCTGAGGGGGAGTCACGCCATGGTGGCACTTCCCTGCGGCACTTCCCTGTGGCATAGTGCACCAGTCCTCTTTGAGCAGCAATATGGCCAGGCATAAAACTGAGTGAAACTCTAGCTTCCCCGTTTGAAGTGCTGAACTCCCAGTGCTCCCTCCCCACTCTCATCGGGGGGTCTGAGGGCCTGTCCCCCAGGAGTTCGGATTCTTCCTCCAGGGGGGCAGACAGTGCCCGAGCTGCAACTGGTCAGTGCTGGCCCTGAGGCATGTGAGCGAGGAGAGGGCACTTGGCTGAGGGAAAGTCACGTCTCGGTGGCACTTCCCTATAGTGCAGAGCAGCAGCCCTCCTTGGGCAGCAATATGGCCAGGCATAAAACTGAGTGACCATTTCCAGTGCTGAGCTCCCAGTACTCCCTCCCATTCCCACTCGGGGATCTGGGGGCCTGCCCCCCAGGAGTCCAGATTGTTGGGTGACCTCTTGTGGGGTGCTCAGTGCCTGAGCTGTGCTGTCTCTTGGGCGTGGAAGTGAGGAGATGACAGTCGGCTAGATGGGAACCGCTCCAGAGTGGCGGCTCCCAGAGATGCGGAGCGGCGGCTGTCTTCTGGCACTGGTGCAGCCAGGCACAAAACTGTGTGAGCTGCAGCTCTGGGTTTGGAGCACTCTCCTTCACCTCCACTCTCAGACCTGGAGGCCTGTCCCCCAAGAGTCCGAATTTCTGGGTGATCTAATGAGGGGTGTGGGCAGAGCATAAACTGCGGCTGGTCAGTGAAGGGTCGGCTGGGTGCCCACACCAGAGCGGCAGTTCATGGAGGTGGATCGACAGCATTTTTTTTTTTTTTTTAACAGCAAAACAGCTCACTTCTAGATATTCTGAAGCCACACACCCTGTCTCCATGGGCAAACAGAGGAGGCCACCCATGAGTAAAGAATCTGCCTAACACTGCTCACAAACCCGGAAAGCTTCCAGATAAGGGCCTACTCAGAGAGGTAATCGAATACAAACCTCCAGCAGCAAAGACGTTTGAACTCGGAACAGCCTGTCTTCTGCACCCGATTTTAGCAGAAACAGAGACAGAATTCCACAAAGTTGTCCTGGTCTGTTCTGTTCTTTTCTGTTACAAAAATCAATCAGGGGCAGGGCTAAGTCTGAGTGAACACCCCCCCCCCCACCTTCATCAAGCACCCAAGGATGTCAGGCAGACTGCAGAGGTCTAGCAGATTTCCTTGCGAATCAGGCAGGTGCAAACCCCTGGAGTATCTGTTCACTACAGGTAACTGGGTCAGCCGTCTGCAGAGATACCAGTGACTGGGTCCGAAGAAGTGTCAAAGAGGGGAAGCAGACATCATACTTCCCAGACTGATCTATTGCCCCGACCCGCGGAGCTAGTTCAGCAGGGACCTAGGGTAGGGGTGTTGAGAGAGTAAAAGAGACAAGAGACACGAAGAAATGAGAGAAAGACAGGATTCTGATCAAGCTCTGAAAAACTTCATTTTTTAACAGCTATATAAACACAAGCAGAGGGGGGAAGTGTGCTCGGGGGTATGAGAGGGTGGGGAATTCCCAGTAGCAGGTGAGGTTATGTTAGTTCCTGAACAGTCAGAATGTTTTTCTCGCCTGTCTGGTTGTAATTGATTTATTGTAGTATTTTTCCAGAGTGAAATCTTTCATAAGCTTTGGCTCCCGGCAATCTATTTGCTAGGTGGCTCCTCCTGACTCCACACAGCACCAAAGTAAGCCATATCAGACTAGTCACAAGACCCCTGTATTCCAGTCCCCAGAGACCTCTTGAACTCTCCCACCCAAGACAGGTGCCCATTGAGACAATTGATTTGGACCATCTGAACTGAACCAATAGACTGAGGACATTTCAGGTGGTCCCCTGGGTTTGCAGTTGTAGGAAGGTTGATTTTCCTTTTCTAATTGGTGCCAGAGGAGGGCAGGCAGGGTGAGTTAACCGCTGGTTTTTCCCTGCAGCTGAGACTTCAACCCAGAGTAAATGTTATACTAGGGTCGAACAGAAACCAGCTGAAAACAAGACAGAATGACTGAACCCCACCACACAAGACAGGGCTCCAGTTTCTCAGGCCACAACACTGTACGGGCCCTCTATAAAACCCCAGGAAAATAATCAAAGGGAATAAAATAACCATGGGGCGGAATCAGCAGAAAAACTCTGGTAACATGGATAACCAGAATAGATAAGCCCCCCCCCCAC